>OY769906.1:5063677-5099136 GCA_963669185.1 Dyspetes luteomarginatus
TCCTCACTCGAAACTTTTGCATCCTTTTGCCCGTTAATCAACCTGCTATTGCCTACCAAATATGGCGGTACAAGAACAACCTTCGCAGTTCTGCACCAAAAGCTTCGTGTATATATGTATACTCGCTCGTCTGACTAATTGAAACTCCTCAATCTATCTATTGTTTCCACTCATTACTCGAAGGAACACAACGGGGAAGCACCTCGTGGAGGAAGCAGAGAAAGAGAGAGAGAGAGAGAGAGAGAGAGAGGGAGTATCGTCGCACCCCCTATATAACCTTCGTAATTAAGCGAATACCTTACAAATAAATTTACACCACTTGTAAATCCTTCTCATTAGATTAATGCTCGCAATTAGCTCTTGGTGTATGCGCCAACATTTCCCCCTCCACGAAGGAGGGGAAAGGGTTCCCACCCTTTCCCCTCCTTTCCTCCACATCTCCCGAAACGCGAGAAAGGGAATTCTATTTTACAGGGCAAAAAGCTTTCTCTCTCGCATCTACTCCTTTGGTTCTTCTTTACTTTTCACATGCGACTAAAGCTCGCGCAGAGTATTAATTGATTAATTGATTAATTAATTGATTGATTAATTCCCAGAGAATTAATGTATAGCACGTATACATGGGGACATTTCATGCCATATGCCATCTCATTATTTCATGTGCTCTTTTGTCTCTAAAAAAAAATCCCAAAATTATTGAAAATTTCGTTGAAAAAATTTAATGAGTTGAAAGAATATTTTAAAATTATAGTCGATTTTTTGCTATTTCATTCGATCGTTACTTCATTATTTTTTACATACAATTTTTAAGCATATGAACTTTCAACTTTGAACTAATGAATCTGCTAAAAAAAACGGCAATTTATACGCGTGAAACGTCATTCGAGTTGGCAAAAAAGAGCTCATACGATACAAACTGTCTTCTGTATTTATCCTTATCGTTATCGTCGTCCCGTAATTCCCTATAGCACGTATACATGGGGACATTTCATGCCATATGCCATCTCATTATTTCATGTGCTCTTTTGTCTCTAAAAAAAAATCCCAAAATTATTGAAAATTTCGTTGAAAAAATTTAATGAGTTGAAAGAATATTTTAAAATTATAGGCGATTTTTTGCAATTTTATTCTATCGTTACTTCATTATTTTTTACATACAATTTTTAAGCATATGAACTTTCAACTTTGAACTAATGAATCTGCTAAAAAAAACGACTTTTTATACGCGTGAAACTTCATTCGAGTTGGCAAAAAAGAGCTCATACATACAGACTGTCTTCTGTATTTGTCCTTATCGTTATCGTCTTCTCGTTTTACCCCGTTCTCATGCTCTCACGCATAGTCCCATCATCGACCGGATTTTTCTCCCCCCCCCCCCCCTCCGCCGACCCCGTCCTGCTTCACCCTCTGAAGATTAATAATTCTCATCGCCTCGATTGGAAAATGAACAATTTGCACAAAATAACTCGCAAAAATGACGATTTTTCTCTTTCGATTATTTTTAATTGCCGATCCACGTTAGATATCGAACTTCGAGGAATCGCGAAAGAAAAGTCAATGAGAGAGTCGTAAAAAAAAAAAAAAGGGCAAAGAGTCTACGAAGAGGAAGAATGACAGGAGAATTTTCATTGCACGTCGACGAATCAACGACAATCGTTAAATTCTCCCCTCATACAAAGATGAGTGTACACGTTTATATGTATATATATATATATATATATATATATATATATATATATATATATATATATAGATTGGAATTTGGTACATTTGTCGCGGGTTGGCTTGAACCTAAAAAATAAATGAGGCGACACACACACATACATAGATGGCGCTTTTCGTTTTCGCGGCTACGACTCAGTGGTCGTAAAAATTCCGTAGCGTATTAGGTAAATACTGGGGGGGTGTAATACGATGTAATGGATATAGCGGAATTCGCGAGATACCTCTCTTGGGAAAGGCGCGTTTTGTAGGGCCACGTGCTGTGCGCCCTTTCGTGTGCACAACTTGTAACACCACATAGGCATATATATATATATATATATATATATATATATATATATATATATATATATAGTAATGTCGTACGTGTGACATCCAAGCATGCCACGTACGTAGGTCTCGTACGACCATCACGTATACATGATTATATGGTAGAAGCAAGTGTAGAGTTACCTTTAAAGTCAGGCGAGAATCTTAAAAGAGAGAGGGAGGGGAGGGAGGATGTACGATGTACATGAGTCCACCGTTAATTTGCAGTGAAACTAACCGGAAGACTAAAATCGTCATTGCAGAAAATTCTGTAGCCGAAATGGCACTAGAAAGTTGTAATTTACGACGAATAGTCGAATACTTTTAATTAGATAGAGAATAAAAATTAATTATTGGAAAAATGTTACGTTTTGTATCGACCAACTTTGTGTAATTATTCCAATAAAAAATTTACGACGAATAGTCGAATACTTTTGATTAGATAGAGAATAAAAATTAATTATTGGAAAAATGTTACGTTTTGTATCGACCAACTTTGTGTAATTATTCCAATAAAAAATTTACGACGAATAGTCGAATACTTTTGATTAGATAGAGAATAAAAATTAATTATTGGAAAAATGTTACGTTTTGTATCGACCAACTTTGTGTAATTATTCCAATAAAAAATTTACGACGAATAGTCGAATACTTTTGATTAGATAGAGAATAAAAATTAATTATTGGAAAAATGTTACGTTTTGTATCGACTAACTTTGAGTAATTATTCCAATAAAAAAATTACTATTTTATCGAATTTATTATTAATTTTGGCCGCATATTACGAAATATTTATAAAAGTAAATATGTACTCACGTGCGTTGTAAACGTGAAATTTCCAAAGATCACTCGGAGATTATGAATTTTTTCCATGCTAACGAAATAATTTTTCGTCGTGCAATCATCTCAGAATTCTTTGAGTATTTGGGTAGTTAATTTCTCAAGATTTTAACCTTCTTCAACCCTCTTGCTCGCAGGTGGAATTAATTTACAATCGTTTTTATCCTCCTCAAAGCTTTTTCGCCTGGAATTTCGTCATCGAGCAGCGTACTCGCAAATATCTGTACGTAAATCTAAAACGAATAAATATATATATGTATATATATATTTATTCATTTATATTATATATATATATATATATTAATATATATATTAATATATAAGTATATATATACGTATAACACCATTGATGAAGCAATATTTCCAACCAGCTGATAAACTTTGTGATGAAATAAAAATAAAAAAAAAACTCTCGTGGACCGTGAATGTGGAGGAAAACGGGCCGTATAATCCTCAGAGGTAATAGAGAAAAAAACCTGACGCATATGTATATTGGCTCGAGTTTGTACCACCCCTAATGGCCACCACGAAGAACGGAGAGATTGCACCGTGCGTCAATTTTCCCTCCAATATTTCGTTCGTTTATCGGCCGTACCTGCAGCGCAGGATCAACGCGTATTTGCCGAGCTCAATCCGCCGAATGTAAATCGTTCAAAGGGGGCGAACGAGAGAAATCGGACGTTCCACCCCCATCAACGTGTACACGTTTCGCTCATCCATCCTGTCTGATCGTCGTTTATTTTATATCTATCTCCGTCCAGAAAGCTCGTTTGCTTATATAAACTTGAGTAAATAGAGACTATAGATCGATCGTCAAACGATACATGATTGTTGACACTGCTATTGGCTCGCTTACAAGCACTTGGAAAAGATCCTGGATTATTCAGAATTACGATAATCTTCAATTACCTTGTGAATCAAGCATTGACCATTTAATCAATCGAAAATATCTAACTTTTCCACATACACGTGATCGCATGATCGATCATTTCCTCCCTTGCACAAGTCACGAATTCGCTCATCTGCTTCAATTAAATTTAAAAATATAATTGAACAGAATGAAAATAGCGAAAGTCACGTGACCATGATAAAAAGTATAATGTCAGTATAATAATAGCAGTTTGAGCACTTGGAAAACATCCTGGATTATTTATAATTACGATAATCTTCAATTACCTTGTGAATCAAGCATTGACCATTTAATCAATCGAAAATATCTAACTTTTCCACATACACGTGATCGCATGATTGATCATTTCCTCCCTTGCACAAGTCACGAATTCGCTCATCTGCTTCAATTAAATTTAAAAATATAATTGAACAGAATGAAAATAGCGAAAGTCACGTGACCATGATAAAAAGTATAATGTCGTCTGTTCGACCTGCACTCGGACAAGGAATAAAAAAATCTGCAGAGACGTAAGTTCGAGAAGAATGATATAGAAATAATCGGTTTCGGAGAGAAATCGAACGTTCCACCCCCATCAACGTGTCCTCCTTTCGCTCATCCATCCTGTCTGATTGTCGTTTATTTTATATCTATCTCCGTTCAGAAAGCTCGTTTGCTTATATAAACTTGAGTAAATAGAGGCTATATCTATATCGCTATATCGATCTTCAAACGATACATGATCGTTGACACTGCTATTGGCTCGTTTACAAGCACTTGGAAAACATCCTGGATTATTTATAATTACGATAATCTTCAATTACCTTGAGAATCAAGCATTAATCATTTGATCAATCAAAATTATCTAACTTTTTCACATACACATGATCGCATGATTGATCATTTCCTCCCTTGCACAAGTCACGAATTCGCTCATCTGCTTCAATTAAATTTAAAAATATAATTGAACAGAATGAAAATAGCGAAAGTCACGTGACCATGATAAAAAGTATAATGTCGTCTGTTCGACCTGCACTCGGACAAGGAATAAAAAAATCTGCAGAGACGTAAGTTCGAGAAGAATGATATATAAATAATGGATTTCTAGGATAACGAGATAATTCATGGGTAAAAGAATCAATGGTCCTGGCATCCAACTCGATCATAGGTCAAAATATAATTTATTCGAGAAGCTCTCATGCACACACAAATTTTATAATATGCTTAATCACTTATAACGAGATTAGAAGGTAAACTGTTTGGCGGGTTTCTCATAGTGGTATCCTGAGCTGTCATTTTCAGAAATGCCAATTGAAGTTTGAGCAGATTCCTGAATGTGTTGTTGATAATTGTCAGTCTTGAAAGAGCCACCGAAAGTATTTTCCAATGAAGCAGCATCATTGTAAGTTGCCTGTCCACCGAAATTGTACTGTTCGTTTCCAGCATTGATCTGCTCGTATCCTCCGAAGTGGCTGCCAGTATTATGATGTTCAAGACCTCCAAGATTAGCTGTGTTCTGATAGAAATTTGATCCAATCCCTTCGCCAAAACTTCCCTGACCAAAATTGGCACCATTGCCAGCACCAAATTCCTGCTGATGTCCAACATTCAGGGGTTCCTGGTGGGAAGAGTGAACTGGAACAGGATGAGGAATGGTGACTTGAACGGGAATGGGATGAGGAACATTGACTGGAACAGGGATGGGGTGTGGCACCGCGTAGGGTTGGGGCACATGGACAGGGACGGGACGATCAACGTTGACTGGATAAGTCTTGGTCACGTATACCGGGACTGGACTAGGTACGGGAATGTGTACAGGACGGGGTACATCAACGGGTACTGGATGGGGAACGGGCACTTGAACGGGACGGTCAACCACAACTGGATGTGGTACGGGGACCGGAACTCTGACAAAGTGACTTACAACTTTGGTTCCAATGGGCTGACTGCTGACCGCATCATTGTAACCGTAGTTGCCTTGTCCAAACTGTTGCTCTTGGAAATTAGCCGATAGACCGTAACCTTGTCCAGCTTGATGGAAGGAATTTTGTCCCAGGTTATTGTCGTAAGCACCGGACGAGTAGGTTTGATGGTGTCCACCAGGCAAAGAGCCAGACGTGTAGGCTTGACCAGAAGTATACGAAGAGACTGGTCCAGATTGGAGACCATTTAGATATCCAGGCTGTGCGTATCCGCCGAATTGCTGTGGACTGTAAAAGTTTGCTCCGTGCTGACCGTTCAGTACACCACGTTTCTCGTGCTTGTTTTGCGTAGCTTTTTTCGTCGATTCGGTCGCAATTGCGCCAACGGCCAACAGGTATATCTGGAAAGGATTTTTATTGATTTTTGAAATGATCCTCTAACGAATTGGCCGACTGCAATTAGCAATTCAATCGTTAATTTGTCAATACTAGTTGATAAAGCGTGTAGAGCAACTCACCAGGAAGATCCTCATGATTTGGTCCGATCAATGTGTCTGCGGATGAGTGAATGTGCCTTTACCAAAAGTCTCGCGTCTTTTATAACGGGATTTTTGCTACGTAACTTAATAAAAGTTGATCGACCACTTTTACCTATAACTGGAGAACCAAATAATGGCGTATCTATAATGACAAGATTTTGTGGCATAATCTTGTTATTCGCTAAACGGTGCAAAATTATTTCTCAGCTGTTCACGTAACCTTTCGAGTGATCGAAAGTTTAGGGGACAAAGATGCGATGATGTTACATAAAATGTTCATCCTCATCTGCATCTCCATCTTTCGAGATCGGCTGATCTCGTTGGGCAATAAAAAAAAATAGGGAACATGTGCGAGCTGGTCTACCAGCTAGACGGACTGGGCGGGTTTCGATGCTATTAATGTCGAACCCGTAATACCTTATGCATAATTAACAGATTATGCGTGAGACACCTGCGTGATTTATTGTTGAGCGAGATACGGTAATTCCGGTGTATCTGAGTCTTCGATCTCAAAAGATCAGAGTTCTTATATTGTCCAAGGCTGAATTCTTAATTAATATCATCAATAAAAATTATTGTTTTCGTAATAATTAACCCGTACGCAATCCAAATTGATGCAACGAAATTCACCAACGAATGAACGAACGGTTGAATTTCATTTCCAATGCGATACATTCATTCGTCTCTGCCGATTATTTTAATATATTTCCGTAATTAAAAAAAATTGTAATAATCGACCATGACTCGAATAATTATGACTAATTCATCTAAAAAATACTCATATTCAGTAGTAGCAATTGATTAGTGGTAGGAACTCTCTAACAGTGATTCAATGGGTCAGTCAGTGCCTGGTTAAGTTGATACCATTTGAAAGATAAGAGTCGCGGAGGAGACAAATTAAAAAAATTGTAATAATCGACCATGACTCGAATAATTATGACTAATTCATCTAAAAAATACTAATATTCAGTAGTAGCAATTGATTAGTGGTAGGAATTCTCTAACAGTGATTCAATGGGTCAGTCAGTGCCTGGTTAAGTGGATACCATTTGAATGATAAGAGATAAGAGTCGCGGAGGGGACACTCCCAATGTCAAACACTGACCCCTTTCTCCTTACTGTGGGGTGTTTTGGGTACGATTTTTTTAAGGTGGGGCCCTGAACAACCAGTATAGCAGAAAATCACTGAGAAGAAAAAATTTAATTGGTGTCTGCCAGTAATTAAATCAGAACCCGCCGCGTGAGAATGTGTCAGCCTCATCCACGCTGGAGCCAATCCTCTCCCCATTCGAGGCGATAATTATTTCCTTAAAAATAATTTTTTATAATTTTCTTCTCGCATTTTCATTTCTGCGAGTTCTCATCTAGAATCTGACAGGTGGCATGTCATTGTCACTTTTTCTCTTCTCAATTTCATCAAACTCGTCACACTGGCTGGTACTCATGAATGTAACGTATTCTCGTATTATTCAAAGCGCCAAATAAATAGTTATCGACAACATGTTGACACGCACTCGATCAGCAATATCGAGTACCAGCATTGTCAATGACATGCGCGTCGATAAACGCCCTGATACGAGAGAGACATTTGGACGGCGCTTCTCGCGACATACCAACGCCGATGAATTCGCTGGGCGAGTGTGGAGTTCGATGATTTTGTCGCTTTGTATGGAGAGAGGGAGAGAGAGCGAGGGGATGCGAGAGAGAGAGAGAGAGAGAGAGAGAGAGAGAGAGAGAGAGAGGAGGAGGAGGCGGAGGATGAGGAAGGGGGGAGAGGAAGAGAGTAAGTGGGGGGAGGAGATTATTCGCTTTCGAAATTCGCTGGTGCTGCCCTCTCCGGTTGACCGAGGGCCTCACTGGCCGCGAGTGTTCTCACCGGAGAGACACTTCATCATGCGAATGGCCTCTCACTCAGTCTCGCGCTCTCCTGGGCTCTCCCGCTGACTCCGATCTCTCACGCATATTCTCTCCGGTCCATCTCCCCCCCCCCCTCCCCCCCCCCCCCCCGACCAAGCGAGCCAGAGAGAATGGAGTGAGAGAGAGAGAAAGAGTGGCTGCTCCTCTCAGGCTCTCTCGGTCCATCCGCATTTATATATATATAAATGAAGAAGCGAGATAATCACTGAAATTCTTTCCGTTTCGTTCGTAAATGAAAAAAAAAAAAGGACTCACCGTTTGTCGTCGCGATTTGAGTACCCCCGGAAGACACATCCAGCTGCAATGTTATGTGCAATATCAACAGAGCCACCATGCCTGCATCAGACACAACTGCATTTTCCCATCTGAGTTTTCTCGCGATTGATTAGCTTTTTTGGGCAAAAGAACGAAGCAATTAACTGCGAAATGTTTAAACGCAGTTCACCGTCCTTTTTTTTTTTCGAAATAACAATCTTCTCGAAGAAAAATGGTCTACAGTTTTTCTAACCCACCGAGTTGTTCAACGTCATCTTGAACAGCACTGAGAATAAATCGATTCATTTTATTCACAAACTTCAAGTCCAAATAATTTTTTTTCGATTAAAAATTCTTAGATAATGCGTTAGATAATTGTTAGATAACTTGAGGGAGGCAATATGGTCCCAGGACATTATCGTAAACAGCGGACGAGTAGGTTTGATGAAATTGTTAGATAACGTGAGTGAAAAGTATTAATTATATTTTATCGTCCGATAAAGATTGTTTATTGGAACAAACACTGATTTGAATAAGTTAAATAGTTTAAAATGTGAGTAATCTTCAATTGAAATAATTGAATAACATAAATATTAAAGCAATAAATATATAAATATATATATATATAGAGCGTGAACAAATTATATATATATATATACATATACATCAAAGAATCTTTATTCAAACAAAAATAATTGGTTATTGCTTTAAAAAAAACTTTGCACTTTATCTGATCGGGTAACGTCCGTGTGTGGTATGTGATAATAGCCGATTCGAGGGGAGACAACAGGTTTTTAAACCGGTGTGTCGCCCAGTATAAGCGTTATGCGATTATCGCTCCACCCAGACAAACTCGTCCCTCACTCTCTCTCTCTCTCTCTCTCCCCCCCTCTTCACGTGCATTCTCATCAAAGACAAAATTCACGAAGAGTCTCAAATTCCATTGGACTTTCTCATCTTCGTAGATTTTTTATTCGACATTTCGGGGCATGAATTTCTAAACTCTTCACGTCTCATTTACATTCTGCTCTCTGGCATAACTTTTTCAATTCACACAAAAAATATCGATGGGATTTATTTTTTTCTGCTAAAAAATAATAAAAATATATATATATATATGTATCAATAAAATGAAGAAAATTTGACATTCCTGCATTTCTTTTTTTGCTTGTAATTTTTGTTTTATTCCTTTTTGTAAGAGGATATTTGAGTTAGGCGAGAATAAAAGTTTGCTTCTCGTTACTACGGGCGAGAGCTTGGATGCTCGTGGCGGGCTCTCGTACGGGATACACGTGGGAAATCATCGTAACTAGCGACCTCCTCCGTTCACCATGGCAATATATACATACACAACATATATCAAATGTGAGCACGAATCGTACAATTTTTTTTTCTTCTTATACTCTCGAACATATAGCGACCAAGGGAATTTCCATGCATACACGAGTATCCAGCCCGCAGTATGTCGAATAATCTTGCTGCTGGCACTATATATATATATGTGTATCAATGATTTAAAAAATAAAATTTGTTTCGTCGTTATCAGACAAGAAAAAACAATTTTTTATTTATTGTAAATATTATTTTGTGCATTAACATCAATTGCCAGTTTTCATTGAATAAAATTTTTATTAATTTTTACATTTAATTAAATAATTAATCGTTCTGGAAGGAGACTTAAAAAAATCTTTGGACAAACAGTACAATTTTTTTTTCTTCTTATACTCTCGAACATATAGCGACCAAGGGAATTTCCATGCATACACGAGTATCCAGCCCGCAGGATGTCGAATAATCTTGCTGCTGGCACTATATATATATATGTGTGTGTATCAATGATTTAAAAAATAAAATTTGTTTCGTCGTTATCAGACAAGAAAAAACAATTTTTTATTTATTGTAAATATAAATTTGTGCATTAACGTCAATTGCTAGTTTTCATTGAATACAAATTTTATTAATTTTTACATTTAATTAAATAATTAATCGTTCTGGAAGGAGACGACATGGAATGATCTGAGATTACCGCATCATCAATTAATGTATTTTATTCAATTATTATTATTAAATAAATAATTAGTCATATTTTAGGATTTAAAAAAAAATGTATTTATTTGATAATTTTGCACACTCTATCAAAAATTTAGCATTAAAAAATATTCATCTAATTCTCCTCCATTCAAATCGCTTATGACGGGAGGGGCAAAAAAACATTTTTTTCTTGATTGACTTGAGGATTCATATCAATAGAAAAATCATTATTGCTCCTTATTCGTTTGGAAAAGAAACAAAACAGTGGAGGATCTGAGGTTATTGGATCGAAGGTTTATCTCAAAAAATAAAACAACCCCTTTTCGCCCCGCTTCAACTCTTCTAATCCTCAGTAATCCAGTTCTCTTATCCGTTCAGAAAACAGTCGATCCAGAATGGGAATCCCTCTTCGTCGACTGTTTTCTCCGATATTTTCTTTTTTCTTCTCTTCAGTTTTCTTTTACTATTTTTTTTATTTTTTTTTATTCTCAACATATACACGTTCTTTTGCTACTTACGCTTTTCTCGACGAGTGCTCAAGAGATTTAACTCTTTGAGAAATGTACGGTAACCATACCGAGGCAGTTTCGAGTCTCTCTCACTCTCTTACGATTTCTCGGCGTCTCTCGCGTCTATACGCTCCGCTTCCTTTTACGAGTCTGAAGCGCTATTGAGCGAAAGATAAAAAAAAAAAGACTGACAATTTTATTTTTATTTTTTTACTTTTTCGGAAAATTCGTGAATTTCAAGAAAGTCGATTTTCTCACAAGTCGAGATAAGAAAAAGTTTTTTTTTTTTTTTTTTCAACGTGCCAGATCATACCGCAACTCACAACTACATATGTATATCGATATAGAGATCGTAAAAAAGTATTGGTGCGTATAGATTTAGATTGGCAACTCCTCGAACTATAAAAATGCCGAGTGAAACGTATCTCGTTTATCGAAAGTTAAGATAAAACTCCTTTTTCCATTCCCCGATGAAAAGAAATTGCTCGAATCTGAATAAATCACTGTGGTAAAAAAAAAATCCCCCTGTCGATCCTCTCGTAATATAACCAAAGAAAATGGATTTCTTGCAAATATTTTTTTTTTTTTTTTCAAGAAATAAACAAAAAAATGTTATACAACAAAAAAATTTACAGACTCATTCGAACAATTTGCAACAATATCAAATAAATTTTTTAAGTCTCAATGATTTTTTAAAAATTATTTTCACGCAAACTTTCCTGGGAATTGAATCAATGAAACAAAATTTTGTCAATATAATTCTAGTCGATGCCTCGGCACTTTGGGACTAATATATCGTTTTTTTTCTTTTTTCGTATAATGAGATCCCATTTAAAAGCAAATACAATCTGAGTAGTTGACAAAACTCGTGGGGCTGTTGGAATTCATGTGTCGTTACGTATTCATTGTTGAGTTGGGGCTGGCACTTGAGTCTGACATATATCTATGTACATTTATATAATACATATATATATAGCTCTATTGTCAAACTTTGCAGTAAACTCTAGTCGACTGGTTCGAAGACTCCGATGCCTGATTCAGCTTAATTATGAGCTGCAACGTATATATTGTATGTACCACCTACCACGTACCATATATATACATATATATATGCATATATATATATATAGATATATATGTACGTATATGTATGTATATACATATATATATGTATATATATATATATATATATATATGAAGCGTGTGTTATATACCTATTATACACTTCTTTGTCTCTCTTCCTCTCACGACCTCTTGTATTTCATCACAAAGTGCCAACCTAACGTACGTTTCGGCAATTTTACTCCTACCTCGTGGAGTCGTAGCTCTCATCGGTTCAACGACATCAAAATTATCACCGTCTCGCCCATCGCATATCTCTCCTCTCTCGTGCACGATTTTCCACCAAAATCACATAGCTCAAAATAATACTCACATATCTCAGCTTCGTGATTATCGTGAAGGAGAAATTTTCCGGGTGCTATTGTACAATTAGGGAGCGTGTGGATATAATTTCGTCGTCGTTAAATTAATTTCATCGTTTAATAAATAAATAATGAGATAAGAGAAATAAATCAATATTTTTTTTTCTCTCAAACTCCATTACTGAAAAATATAAATGAAAAAAAACGAAAATGAGAAAATAATTACTTACTGAAGAAGAAGTAGTCTTTTTTTTCATGACACAATAATTTAATTTATATGTTTTATTGGCTTGATTTATAAATAAATAAATTAATAAATATATAAATAAATAGAAAAAATTTCCATCATAAAATTTTCTTACTCCATGTATTTTTTTATCGGCAAAATATTAGTTTTGCATTATTTTTCGATGAATCGGTAAGAGGATGATGATCGTCATACTCAATCCTCTTCGTCTCTGACAGCATCTCATATATAATAATCGTACTGCTAACATTTCGAGACAGCTTGTAAGAATGCGAGCGACATAGGATCATCATCGGACAGCTATCTTTCGGATAAAAGTGTACTTATAAACACACACATATATATATAAGTGAATATATATATATATATATATATATATATATATATATATGTATATTATACAAAGAGGCGAGAAAACGTTCGAAATAATGGTCGTGGATTATACGTCGAGGGCCCATTAGGATTTCTCTTACGGGTGCGAAAGCTCGCCAGGAGGGCGTTAGAATGGGGGCGATTTAACGCAGCTTCGAATATCGAGTCACGTTGGTGGTGGCGATGGCGCTACGAGCATTGGATAGAAGAGGATAAGTGCCAAGTATCCGCAGTAGGCAAGCAGACATGCTTTTTATTCGAAAGCGAGAAAAAGAGGCAGAGAGAGAGGGAGAGAGAGAGAGAGAGAGAGAGAGAGAGAGAGAGGAACGAAGGCCCAACTAGAACGGCAGGGCTCCCTCGCTCATTGGACTAAGTGCAGGGGGTAGTTTTATATATATGTAGAGTCAAAACGACCAGCACAAGGCAGGAAAAAGCTCTCACGGCGCGCGAGTAAAGTTGCTCGTATTCTGACTCTTCCTCTCTCACAACCTCCTCCCCCCCCCCCCCCCCCCCCACGCCGCACTCATGCTCTCGCTCTCTCTCTCTCTCTCTCTTTCTCTTGGCTGACGGCGCTCTGAAATTCGCGTCAGAGCTTTCCCTTTTCCTCTTGAGTATTTTCATCCCCTTCCCTTGCGCCCTGCGAGCCAAATGCTCACAAAGGACATCAGAGGCAGAGTAATATAGGAGGGAGAAAAAAAGATGATGAGGGTTGAGGTCGAAAATATTGGCAATATGACTTTTCGTGGTAAAGGAGAAAAAAAAAAAACCGAAAACTTGACTGGAATCTTTTTTTTTTTTTAAGTAATCATGTCGCCGAACTCGATTTTTTCTCTCTCTCTCTCTCTCTCTCGCTCGATATGTGCCGATAATAATAATAATAATTGCGGAGTAACAGTTAAGAGAAGCTCTCTGACACCTTCAGACGAGAAAAAATAAATGTTGACTAAAAAGTACGCGACTCTGCAAACGAGACTGTTCGTTTTTAGGGGATGTAGGAAAAAGCTTTTTTTTATGGGATCGCTATATATATATATATATATATATATATATATATATGTATATATATTTATGTATCGCTATATATATGTATATATATTTATGTATCGCCACACGCAGGACATGAACGGCTGTAATACTACCCATGAAGCTTTCTCTCTCCCTTGCCCTCTGGCTCTGCTCCGTTCGCAGTAGCGCCCGCGGTAATTAGCGGGAAATGCAATTAAGGGCATTTAATTAAAGCGAGTCGCCGCACCTGTGCGCCCTCTCATCTCTTTCCCCACGACGGTCACGCCCTTAAGACCCCGTATAGGTCACAGTCAAAATTTTCTACGATCGTTATTTTTTTTGTTCATATCGTTGAGCCGATTTTGGGTAACGATATTTCAGTCTTTTCAACGGAGAGAGAGAGAGAGAGAGAGAGAGAGAGAGAGAGAGAGAGGAAGCGAAAAAATTGCGACGAAGGACTCGTTATATTTTTTCTTTTTTTTCAGGTTCATTATGAATTGTAATTGGGCGCTTAGGATTTTTCCTACGGTCTTTGATGATAAAATAATTTGTTGTCAGTGACGTGAGAATATGAAATTTCAAAAATTTATTTACTTTAAATTTTCATTCGTTAATTAGAGAAAAAGTGAGGAGGGAAAATGTCTAATGAAGCAGGAAACAATTTTACGGAGCGTAATCCCGCAGTCATATTCACTGGGGATGTGATTTTATTTCCGTTTTTTTTTTTTTTTCATTTTGTAATGAATGTACAACGTTTCTGGATTGTTCGAGTCAGTTTTGAGGAACACAGGGGCAAAATGGGACACCCGGAATTTTTTTTGACATGTTAAAATTTAATAATTACTTGTTTATCTGACTTGAGTTGATTTTGCAAGAGAGCCCACGTGAAGTTAGAGGCTAGTGAAATAACAGAACGGTGGCTAAACGATCTGAAAGCAACTGAATCAAAATTAATTGTTATTAATTATTACTTTTACACTTTTGGTTATCCAGCAAAATTCGGCGCAGCGTAATGTACTTTCTCAATTTGTTGCATCGAATTCTTTTCAATGAGAACAAAAATTACTTTTTGCTTCATCACATGAAGGAAACTTTATCAACGATGAATAAAAATGAGAAATTTCATTCGCAGCCTCGTACGTTTTTTTCAATAATCATTTTATAAATCCATTTTCACTGATTTCGTAGGGTGTCTGTTCTTGCCCCAAATAAATTTTTTGACTGACACTATCTATCGACATCTGATGCATATATTTTTTTAACTGATCGTTATTATATGATAGAATCATTGAATTGGAATTTTTCTTTATGTATCCCATTTAGCCCCAATTTGTCCTTGCAAGCGTATTTCGCCTCTCATCCCATGCAACTTACACTCTCTGTCATTTTAGTAATTTATTTTCTCGGTTGCTGCCCCGTTCGCGAGATGACGTGGAAAAAATGAGAGACCCTCCGGCATTATTACGTCCATCTTTCGTCATACACTAGCCAACTTTGTCAACTAACGTTAATTAATCTTTTTCATTGTCTTTTTCAGTTGAGCTCTCGCTCAGTGTTTTATCAGAACACGAAAGAAAAGGAAATAAATGGTAGAGGGAGTTTTAGGAGTGTATCATCGTTCTACAAAGAAAGATTCACCCAGCTCCAGCCAGTGAGAGCTCACCAGGAGCACAAAGGTGCACGCTACTCGGAAGAGCACAGGTTCCGGTGGCCAGTATCCGCATTGGAGTAGATATGGTCGGAGCAGAGAGAGGTTTGGAGGATGTACCAGCGGATGTCCCCCAGGTGCATACTACGCGGAAAAGCTCGGGTTCAGGTGGCAAGAAATCAATAATAATGTAATCATAGTGAAAAATCAAATCAAAATCAAATACTCGTTCATAGGCCAATTTAAATGATCGATATGTGACATTTTAATCACTGATGTTTCTCTTAACACAAAATCTCCATATAAAAAATATATACAAAAATTACTGAGAATTATCCACTTTTTCAAAGTATTTCAATATATTCAATATATTCAATATATATTTCAAAGTATTTCAATATATTCAATATATTCAATATATATTTCAAAGTATTTCAATATATTCAATATATTCAATATATATTTCAATAAATTTCAATATATTCAATATATATTTCAATAAATTTCAATATATTCATTGGATGTATATTTTTAATGAATTTTCACAATAGTTAAAATATAATAATACTCATCGTCGATTATTGATGTAGGTGAGTCGAAAACTATATCAGGCCTGGATTTCCGATGATTCTGATGTTATAGATCGACCTTAATTCTTCCCTTCACACATCAATTTCACGTCAGCGAGGACATAAAATGCACACACGATGATTCGATATAGATAAACGATACTTTTTTTAATAAAAAAAGGTATGGTATGTTTCTTCGGCGACGTGTCGCGAGAAAGTAATTACTGATAAATTCTCGTGACGGTTTCTCCGCTCTCACCTTTCACCCAAGTCAAGAATATTCGACATATACGTGTCGCTCTCCCCACTATTTATTTCTCTTTACGTGGGTGAGAGATTCAAATTTTTTATCACTTCAATATTCATCAATAATTATTGGAAAAAATCAATAATAACTTTGCTGGAACAAGAATCAAAACAATTATTATTTATAATAATTTGCAATACTTTTTCTCTTAGAATGAATATTAACGTTCATTTTGGATAATTATTCATAATTAATTAGCCAGAAAATTAATTTCAAATGACATTTAATTGACAATCATATTAATTATATTTGATGACAGTTACACAAATAACATGCATGTATGTATTTTTTGATAAAGCGTGTGTGTGAGATGTTGAGGAAGAAAAAAAGTCTCGACGGCGAAACGAGACAAAGCTTTTTTGGTCGAAGCCCAAAGGATCCTTTATATATATATATATATATATATATATACGAAAGAAAAGGATATATATATATATATATATATGTGTGTGTAGAGCAGCATCTACCATTTTCTCCAGCGTGTGACGCGGACTTTGGTATATACAAAGGCGCAAACTAATTTTAAATGTCCCGTTTGCAGTAGGTAGGGAGGGTAGAAAAGTATACGACAGACGGGCCCCAGGATCGAAGATTTCACGGTCTCGTAAACGTCTCCGAGACGCAGCGATTCCTTTCTTTTCCCTCTCTCTCTCTCTCTCTCTCTCTGTTTCTCTGTCTCGGTCTCTCTTTCTCTTCCTTTCTCTTTGGCACGTCGTTTGGTGCGCTCAATCGCACCCTGATTATTTTTTGCTTCCACTAGCACAAGTTGTCCTTTTTCCACACCCAACAGTCGATTGAATGATTCGATGAAAAATACGCAGCATCCGCATTGTAAAATAAATGAGTGACTCTAATAATGATGAGATGCAATCGAAAATTTTATACGACAAAGTTGCACAATTCATTACATTTCGTAAATTAATTAATTAATTAATTAATTATTACCAGGCTATTGGATCATAAAGTACTCGACAATTGGCACATTTTATAAATGACAGATCAATAAATGTTCAATAATAATAATGTTACTAATAATAATAATAACATAATAATAATAATAATAATCTCTCTCCCTCTCTTTATAATGTATTATAAAAATATCTCATTGCTGCCGTGTACAGGACTTGGATGGGGCAAAATACATTTATAAACCTGACAGGGTGAAATCCCCATTAATGGATGTACCCTATACTAATATTTAGTGCTCTTTACGTATTAATTTTATGCCCTATAAATATATTAATAATTTTTGTGCTCAATCGTTTAGCGAATAATTCAAAATAAAAAATGCTTTGCTAGAATATCGTCAAGCTCACGGACTGACACTGATACTGACACAGACAGTGGCACAGACACAGCTATAATAATTGTTACGTAGCTTTCACGACAAACGATAATATACCCGAGGGGTTGGTGCTCGAAGGGCACACAGGCTTTAGGTCCTCCGGTGTGTATATATATATATATATATATATATATATATATATATATATATATATATATATATATATATATAATATATGCATAGATGATAAAAGCAAGCATCACTGACATTCCTGAAGAATGCGACGTCCCTATATGTAGGAACGATTAATTTCGAGTGTCTCAGAGACCACGACGAGATGCAAATTGTGATCCTTTAGAGTTACGCGCAGGAAAGGGAAGATTCCACCTCGCTCTGAAGCCAAGTCTCTCGGTATAGCTCGTGTCCTGCCGCAGTATTAGACTCCTCGTTCTGTAATATACATATGTATATATGTATAGCAGCGTACAGAGGTGGTATATAGAATGAGTTGGAGGTAGAGAAGAGACGCAAGAGCGAAGAGAAGTAATTCCCGGGATTCGTGGTATCCGGTTGTGTGAGATCGTATGGGGTGGCCAGTTTCGCGTGTTACTCCACTTCGTATATAGCCCCCACATTGTCCCGCATATTTGTCCGCATAGCAGCACTATATGCACCCCCACACACACACAGACACACACGCGTGCCCGCGCGTGCACACGCACATGACATATATGTATACGAATTTGCGTATGGATGTGTATAGGAAAAGCAGGGAGAAAACCAGCTGGTCCTTGTGATGTCCGTTATCCTCAATTCTACTCTCGCACTATGTATAGTGGAAGTTCATCCCTTATACCAAACGCATAGACACACGACCAACCAACAGAGTAATTGCTCTAACGATAGGTAATTGCAACGACAACGGTTGACCTTTCAACACCCTAACGATCCTATACGACAAAATTTTCCACGTCTACCTACCAATCTATATATATATGTTTGTCATCTATAATATAAATAATGTAAATGTATAAATTATTCTTACAACTAAATTTTTGATTATGTTAAGGCAAAAGAGCAGCTTGAGCAGCTTGAACACCCTAACGATCCTATACGACAGAATTTTCCACGTCTACCTACCAATCTATATATATATATGTTTGTCATCTATAATATAAATAATGTAAAGGTATAAAATATTGTTACAACTAAATTTTTGATTATGTTAAGGCAAAAGAGCAGTTTGAGCAGTTGAACACCCTAACGATCCTATACGACAGAATTTTCCACGTCTACCTACCAATCTATATATATATGTTTGTCATCTATAATATAAATAATGTAAAGGTATAAAATATTGTTACAACTAAATTTTTGATTATGTTAAAGCAAAAGAGCAGCTTGAGCAGCTTGAACACCCTAACGATCCTATACGACAAAATTTTCCACGTCTACCTACCAATCTATATATATATGTTTGTCATCTATAATATAAATAATGTAAATGTATAAATTATTGTTACAACTAAATTTTTGATTATGTTAAGGCAAAAGAGCAGTTTGAGCAGTTGAACACCCTAACGATCCTATACGACAGAATTTTCCACGTCTACCTACCAATCTATATATATATGTTTGTCATCTATAATATAAATAATGTAAATGTATAAATTATTGTTACAACTAAATTTTTGATTATGTTAAGGCAAAAGAGCAGCTTGAGCAGCTTGAACACCCTAACGATCCTATACGACAAAATTTTCCACGTCTACCTACCAATCTATATATATATGTTTGTCATCTATAATATAAATAATGTAAATGTATAAATTATTGTTACAACTAAATTTTTGATTATGTTAAGGCAAAAGAGCAGTTTGAGCAGTTGAACACCCTAACGATCCTATACGACAGAATTTTCCACGTCTACCTACCAATCTATATATATATGTTTGTCATCTATAATATAAATAATGTAAATGTATAAATTATTGTTACAACTAAATTTTTGATTATGTTAAGGCAAAAGAGCAGCTTGAGCAGCTTGAACACCCTAACGATCCTATACGACAGAATTTTCCACGTCTGCCTACTAATCTATATATATATGTTTGTCATCTATAATATAAATAATGTAAAGGTTTAAAATATTGTCACAACTAAATTTTCCATTATGTTAAGGCAAAAGAGCAGCTTGAGCAGCTTGAACACCCTAACGATCCTATACGACACAATTTTCCACGTCTACCTACCAATCTATATATATATGTTTGTCATCTATAATATAAATAATGTAAAGGTATAAATTATTGTTACAACTAAATTTTTGATTATGTTAAGGCAAAAGAGCAGTTTGAGCAGTTGAACACCCTAACGATCCTATACGACAGAATTTTCCACGTCTACCTACCAATCTATATATATATATGTTTGTCATCTATAATATAAATAATGTAAAGGTATAAAATATTGTTACAACTAAATTTTTGATTATGTTAAGGCAAAAGAGCAGTTTGAGCAGCTTGAACACCCTAACGATCCTATACGACCGATATGTTATGTCACGTGATCTTAATAATTCGCAAACAAATAGAATTTCTATCATTATCATTATTATTATTTTTTTATGGACTCTAATTGCTTCAACAATTCGTTAAAAAATATCGAAACAGCCAGACTTGGGGATATTAAAGTCGAAAAAATTGTCAAGTAATTCCGTCACAATTCGAAGCGATATCGTAGTTGAAGTCGTTGACATTTGCGAAAGTATAAGAATATAATTTTGATGAGATGTCGTAAGAATGTAAAATGTAGAATTTCTAATTAATTTGGCAAGACCAATGGATTGGTTTGGATTTGTCAACTACCAATTCTCGTAAGAGTTACATCATTAAAAAGTCAACAGAAGCCTCGAATTCTATTGCTGGCAAGCTTATATTTTTACAAGCTAATTAACAGCGTTGATATGCCATTCATGTATGCCCAAGTGTTACTAGAAACTTTTTACTGTAGAATAAGAATTTTTAATTATATTTTTCGAGTGACGCAAATCTGCAAAACGGCCAAATTCAATATATTCTGTTTACAGAGCTATCAATACCAAGAAATCATTTTCATTTTTCTGTCGTGCAATTTTTTTATTTAATTGGAATCTGTCATTCCGCAAATATTTTCTCAGCTGATTTTTGCCATCTGTGACGTCTTACGTTCATTACTATATATATATATATATATATATATATATATATGGTATATAATTCCCGAGTCTTTCGATATTAATCAGTCTTTGCCAGTTGCTTTTTCGATACGAAGCCCTAATTTTTGCGCGACGAATTTGCCACTGAATCTGATAAGGCCATCAGTTATTAATCTCCAAGTAAGCTCGCACCCCTATAACTATGATAGAGGAAACTCTTTCCAGACAGAACAGAGGAAGAACTTTATCCTTTTAAACTAATTGCAAGTTTCTCAAAATCAATTATGCACACTGATAAGTTTAGTGTCGAATTAAATTTTTTTTCTGTCAAAAAGTGAAACGTGATAATAACGTAACCGTTGCAATTTGTAGGAAACTGCCGATGTTTGTAAGCTCAGTGCGCATTTTTCGTAATCAATACTTCGGTGTTACCGTTTCCCAGATTGTAGTGGCGGATCGTTTATCTGATTCTTTTATATATAAAAAAATATATATATGTTTTTTTAAATAATTATTATTTTAGTATAGCTGTTTTATTTTAATTTCCGATTTATTTCGATTACCTGTGTCAAAGATATTGTAAAAATTTTGTATGTGAATTTTATTTATAATATTCAAGGCAATAAAACTGCCAAATTATTAATTCGACCCCCATCAAAGTTAATCACCATTTTCCGCTTATCAGTCGAACTTATATAAAGAACAAAAAAAATTGAAATAAAGTGGAGAGATTTTTTTTTGCTGTCCCATTTATGCTGTCACGTGTTCCTTCCAGCGAGAAAATACTTCATTGTAATTAATCGTCTATTCTAAATCGACAGATTAACGAGCATCAAAACGATCCATCAACATGTTATTGCTATTTGGCTTATTTTTCATCTCGATTGACCTCGTGCTCGCAGACTTTGCCACGTTTAAGATCAACGGTTATATGGTCACTTACGAAAATAACGTCCTGAAGCGTGTTCGCAATACTTCAGATGCTTTGGACCATTTGGATCTCTCCCATCGATCTTTCGTTGGAATCGACGTGGACGCGTTCGAAGGTTTAAGTGACCTCAAAAGTATTGTTCTGGATTCTAACAGTATTTCAAGTCTGCCAGAGTTGGTATTCTCGCCTGTCAACCATCTTGAGTATTTGTCACTGATCGACAATAAACTGACAAGCGTAAATTTCATGACCGGTTTGTCGGCTGACCTGGAGAGGCTGCATCTTAATCACAATCAAATTTCTGAGCTGCCATCTGGAACTTTTGCCAAGTTCAATAAATTGGAATATCTCGATCTCGATCACAACAATATTAATAAATTGGTTAAAGGCACCTTCAATGGACTCCTGAGCATCAAATATCTCAGGCTCGGCCATAACAAATTAACGAAAATCTATCGTTCCTCTTTTTACGATCTGCCTGATACATTACTCGTATTGGCACTCAATGGTAACCAGATCCGGAAACTTAGAACTGGAACGTTCCTCCATGTACCCCAAGACGTCCTAAATTTATCCAACAATAAAATAACGAAAATCGAGCGTGGAAGTTTCGAGTTGCCAAATTTGACACATTTGTATCTAAGTAACAATTTTTTGACCAGCTTAGAGCCTGACAGTTTCATGGGTTTGCCAAACTTGAAATACTTTACTCTGACATCAAACCATATAAGGACGATGACGGACGGTCTAAGACAACAATTACTCAATCATTTAAACGCAAATACATCAGTGTTGTATTATGATAATCCATTTTTCGAAGGTAATTAGAACGAAAATTTTACCTTAAATTTGGGATTTAGGCAAACTCTGATCGCTTTGAGCACTGGACACTTCCACAGTGTGCTAAGTATTTCCATACAAAAAAATCGTTATTTCCGGCAGTAAATAAAATCTCTATTTTAAGTACGATTAGTGTCGAATGTCGAGAGCTTTTAAGAGTATAGATATGTAAACCAATTATAATAGTTTGCGATTAAATATAACTAATAAATTGCTTGTTGAAAGACACTGAATAATGAGGTTCTCATTGAACACGTTGTATCACTTGAATCGTATTGCTCGTCATAATGCACATGTTTTACTTCATTCCACGAGACGCTAATAAAATGTAAATAAATAAATAAAGAAATAAATAAAAAATAGATATATTGAAATGACAAAAATTAGCAAAGCTAATTATTCGAACTGGAAAGTCTATAATAAATTATGAAGAGATCATAGCCTAATTGAATCAAGCAGTATTTTGATGATTGAACGATTAGAAAGAAAATAAATATGAAATGTGGTGACATGTAAGTACATTGGTAAGCAAAGTTATACCAATTTTATTCAATTATCTTATTTTTCCGATAAAAAATTAACTTTGGAATATTTTTTTTAGAATCTTGAATAGATGCATTTTATCTCGCTCATTACGTATTGACTAACCATTTTTTTGAAGAATCAAAATGTTTTTTTTTATTCGATGGAAATTAATTAATTGATTAATTTAATGAGGTATTTTTTTTGCCCGATGAAATTCTTCCTTCGAGCAAAGCACTTTGTATCGCTTTTATGTTTATCTTCAATGATAATTACAATAATACAGGCGAATAAAATGCTGCTACGTAGATGCTCATTTTATGGTGGTAAATGAGGATTTTTTTTTTTATTCGACGGAAATTAATTAATTGATTTATTTAATGAGTTATATTGTTTTTTTATTTAATCATAATTTTTTTAAATCCTTCTACTTTGATGTTAAAATTTGCACATATAATATAAAAATTAGCAAAGCTAATGATTCGAATTGAATAAATTATAAAGAGATCATAGCCTAATGAATCAAGCAGTATTTTGATGAATGAACGATTACAAAGAAAATAAATATGAAATGTGGTGACATGGCATTGGTAAGCAAAGTTATACCAATTTTATTCAATTATCTTATTTTTCCGATAAAAAATTAACTTTGGAATATTTTTTTTAGAATCTTGAATAGATGCATTTTATCTCGCTCATTACGTATTGACTATCTATGTCTTTTGAGGAATCAAAATGTGTCATTAAAAAAAACCCAAAATGTGCTGTTTTTGCATTTCCGTTATAATTTGTTATGGACAAAAATTCTGCCGATTCACAGTCATTGAATAATTTCAATCGAGTTAAACCTTCATGATACATTAAAAGTGGAGAAATTATTAAAAGTGGAGAAATCATTTCACGCGAAGAACTAATACCAGCAAACAAAGAAGAATTTTCCATCTCATCGATTTTTGCCTTCCGACGATTTCAACCTTTTGCGTGAGAGGTCAAAATAATAGTTATTTTTCTTGGAGCGTGATTCAGTCCAGTGGGTATATATAAAGCATATAAAATGTCCCCTATTCCTATATTTGGCAATGACAAGGAAAAAGAACTGGCCTTTCGATCCTGCGGAGATGTGAAAAACGAGCCCCTGTCAACGAGATCGTATAACCTCAATCCGCACATCCGCGTGACTCGCGCGCCGCCACCCCTTTCCGCTCCCTCTCGCGGCTCGCGAATGTCCAATTTTCCAGGTTTACGCCGAGACGAGGGGCTATTTGTCCTCGTGCAAATTAGTCGTACTATATTATATATATATATATATATATATATATATATATATATATATATATACATAGAGGATAAAAAGAGTCACAGGAAACGTATACGCTTCACTTCATCTTCTCCTCCGCGCTTACCGTGAAAAATTAAAGCCATCGATCATCGCTTGGCTATTTTCTTTCTCTCTCCTCTCTCTCTCTCTCTCTCTCTGTCTATTTTCTGTCAAGATCCCCGTCATCGAGGGTTCGGAAAACGTCAAAAGTAAGCCAAGATTACGATAGAGCCATCGATTTGACGATTAGCGTATGAGGGCCCAAAACTCCAGAATTCTGTGCGTTCTGTTTACGGATTAAATCGGGTAATTTCGACTACTGAGGCTCAATTTTTTAGCGGCAAGTTTAATCACAGTGTCAATTTTAACTTGGAAATTAAAATAAGATACAATTAAAATTTTGGGCCTTAGAAATGTTCCGCGTTTTCGGGAAAGCAATCGCAAAATTTGCATGTAAATTGTAAACTTAGTTTTGGTCTGTAATATTGACGATGTAGTGATTAGTAAAGTCAGTAGAACGCTCAATCAATGTCGAAGCAACATAATATACTCTTTTTTAACAATTTTTCAACCTTCAATTCAGACCCTTTTACAATCAATACGGATACAAAAAGGAATTGCATAGCTTGATGGAATAATCGGTGTTTATCTAAGTAGAGAGATAGGAAAAACTTAGCTTTGAAATAATCGTCGTATGTTGCAAAATTGGGACTCATTTTGGGCCTTAGAAATGTTCCACGTTTTCAGGAAAGCAATCGCAAAATTTGCATCTAAATTGAAAACTTAGTTTTGGTCTGTAATATTGACGATGTAGTGATTAGTAAAGTCAGTAGAACGCTCAATCAATATCGAAGCAACGTATTATACTCTTTTTTAACAATTTTTAAACCTTCAATTCAGACCCTTTTACAACCAATAGAGATACAAAAAGGAATTGCATAGCTTGATGGACTAATTGGTGTTTATCTGAGTAGAGAGATAGGAAAAACTTAGCTTTGAAATAATCGTCGTATGTTGCAAAATTGGGACTCATTTTGGGCCTTAGAAATGTTCCACGTTTTCAGGAAAGCAATCGCAAAATTTGCATCTAAATTGAAAACTTAGTTTTGGTCTGTAATATTGACGATGTAGTGATTAGTAAAGTCAGTAGAACGCTCAATCAATGTCGAAACAACGTAATATACTCTTTTTTTAACAATTTTTCAACCTTCAATTCAGACCCTTTTACAACCAATACGGATACAAAAAGGAATTGCATAGCTTAATGGGTTAATCGATGTTTATCTGAGTAGAGAGATAGGAAAAAGTTAGCTTCGAAATAATCGTCGTATGTTGCAAAATTGGGACTCATTTTGGGCCTTAGAAATGTTCCGCGTTTTCGGGAAAGCAATCGCAAAATTTGCATCTAAATTGTAAACTTAGTTTTGGTCTGTAAGAAAAACTTAGCTTCGAAATAATGATCGTATATGTAGCAAAATTGGACTGTCCCATAATTCCTCGATATCCTCGATTATTTAAACAAAAAAACCCCAAACTCTTCATAAAATATCCACCTATATAGAATTTGATGCATTTTCATTTCAAGTTTAAAAATTTCATGTATTTCGAATAGAATCAAATGGCCGAACGAAAACTATTCAATTATTATTATAACATAAAAATTTTGATTCTGTCAAAATTTCAGCCTATTCAGGTTATAAAAGTTTTCCAAATAATTATACAGACTGCATTAGATTACAAACATTTTTTTTTTGAAAACTTTTACACACTTGGAGCAATTAAATTAAAAGATATAAAACCAAAATTTCACTTTCGGATAAATTTACATTAAACATTTTTTGTTGTTATCATTATGGGTAATCAGTAAAAAATTACAATCTATTCGAATTTTTTCTCTCACATGAAAAAATACTACATAAAAGTAGAAAATGTTTCTATTTTTAATTAAAGATTTATGTGAGGATTTGTAGATCGCAAGACGATTGCACAGAGAGTGCATTTCGCTTTGTTGTGGCTTGTCGAGACAAAACGGGCTTGTTCTAATCAAGTCGAAGCATCCGAATTGTTTTTGTCACAGGTTTCATCGTATATATATATATACAGTATGTTAGCACAGAATTGGCGGCGCTCTGGTCACGCCCGAGCTTCCGTTCTCCTCTTGTACTGTGGAATTTCGATTGTTTGTTCGATTCACTTCTCTCTCTCTCTCTCTCCCTCTCTGTCTCTCTCTCCCTCTCTCCCCCTCCCCTCTCTCTCCCTCCCTCTCTCTCCCTCTCTCTCTCCCTCTCTCTCTCTCTCTCTTCTCTCCCTCTCTCTCTCTCTCTCTCTCTCTCCCTCTCTCTCTCTCTCTCTCGCTATTTTGGAACACTGCGGTGCGAGCTTTGAGAGAAGAGATTTTCCAATGCACCAATGGAAGTTGGCTGCAATTACGAGAAGAGCATCGAACAATGCGTCGTGACGCGTGTTGTCCCCGTGGCTGACCATACATATAGTATATATAAACCTTGACCAACACCCTCGCGCTCTTTCCATTGGATTAACAATCATCCCTCTTCTCCCCTCTTGTCCTTTCACCACCTGTCGAATCACCGAGTGCACAATCTCTCTACGAGATCTTTTATGGGCGAATTGCCAAAGAGTTTTCCCGAATTTCTAAACGAAAAGTTGCGAAACGATCTCGATAGTCGACAAAACGATAAAATCAGCTACAAAAATATATGAGAGAAAGTTGTATATATGTATATGCAAATTTTAAAATCAAAGTGGATGGATTAAAAAAAAAGATGAATCAATTAAAAAACAAAATAACTCATCGAATTAATTAATTAATTAATTTCGGTCGACTAAAAAAAAAAAAATCCTCATTTCCCACCATAAAATGAGCATCTACGCAGCAGCATTTTAAATATTGCAATTATCATTGAAGATAAACATAAAAGAGATACAAAGTGCTTTGCTCGAAGGAAGAATTTTATCACGAAAAAAAAAAAAAAATAACTCATTAAATTAATCAATTAATTAATTTGAGTCGAGTAAAAAATAAAAATCCTCATTTCCCACCATGAAATGAGCATCCACGCAGCAGCATTTTGTTCGCCTGTATTATTGCAATTATCATTGATGATAAACATAAAAGAGATACAAAGTGCTTTGCTCGAAGGAAAAATTTTATCACCCAAAGGTTCGGAAATCCAGTGCTTGTCGATAATACACGAACATTGGGACAGGATTGATAAGTCTCAAGAAAATCCCTTAGCTTGTCAAATATAACGCTTTCGCTTCTTTGCCCATTTATTCCTCTTCCTTTTCACCCTCTACCTTTTTTTTTCGCGATCCGTGGCGATCGCGAAAACGTATTCGAGACGTTGCAGAGGGGTGGAAGATGGGAGTTTTGGGGGGTTTCAACGGCGCCTAAGCCCTCCCTTGTGGCAAGTCTTGAGGCATATCAATGCTTTCTCTCGTCTTAAGAACGCCACACAGAGACTAAAAAATCCCTTTCCTTGGCCAAGGAAGTAAGAAATGCAACTTTCTCTCCTTCTCTCTCTCTCTCTCTCTCTCTCTCTCTCTCTCTCTTTCTCCCTCTCTCTCTCTCTCACTCTGTTTGGTCCCTCCTTGGGGAATTAATTGCGCCGTAAAACGCGAATTCAAATCGTTGGGAGCCTCAAAGAAACGAACTCGTTCCCCTTTTCTTCCTTCTTGGATTGTGAAAGAGCTTGAGAAGACGGTGTCTCCCTCTCTTTACCAGTACCAACATGGTTCTCTCATTTCGCTCCAAGGACGCTTTTTCTCGCTCTCTCCCTCTCTCTCTCTCTCTCTCTCTCTCTCTCTCTCTCTCTCTCTCTCTCTCTCTCTCTCTCTCTCTCTCTCTCTCTCTCTCTCTCTCTCTCTCTCTCTTACCCGTTCGCCCCTCAGAACTGCAATCAGTATCGCACAAATTGCTTGCAATCGCCTCGCGCAATTAATTTCAGCTCATCCTCTCTCGGGATTTATTATTCTCAATAATACTTGACGATATTCTCAAGATCGCTTCAGTAGCAACCGCAACGACTAAGATGATTTTTTTTTTTCCGTCTCCGTTTTGCTTATAATTCTCATTTCGCAATTCTCGTTTATCCGATGTCGCGAAAAATTTTATTATCACTAATACGATATTGTATTTTGTAGATCAGCTATAGATAAGTTATTTCATGTGGATGCTGTGACGAGAATTCTGCAATCAAACGAGAAAATAGAGCATATTGAAATAAAAAATTGTTAATCCGCTCTGACAATAACGAGATACTATACCACCAACGTTTTTAAGCCAGTGAATATTTTATCGAGAAATTTTGAAGGATGAGAGAAAATCGGAATTATTGATAAATTTTTAAATTTCGATGAGTACAATTGAATAATAAATTATTCATCCTGCACAATGTTTTTTTTTTTTTAATTGGCTCAACATTTTTGCATCGCTCGTCGTGAAGTTTTCTAAAATTTAAGAGGATTTTTTTTTTTATCACGTGGACAAATTTTGAATAAATAAATTCAATAAAATGAGAATATAAAAACTGGACGCCAAAAAATATTTTCTCATCTTGAATAAAAAATCCTCTCTCGCTGTTACTAATATACACATACGTAGCGACATATATATATATATATATATGTATAACATGGTGGGAGGAAATATTGTATGGACGTGCTCGCTAGGCTTGTTGGCTCCGAAAAATCCTTACTTTTATATATTTTCCATAAAAGTCCGAGAGTCGCACGAGAAACCGAAGAAGAGAAGCTCAAATACGAAGACGTGAGCAACCCGAAAGATTTTTCGGCTCTCTGTTTATATATCTATCTACATATATATAATTCATATATATATATATATATATATATGTGTGTGTGAATGTGTGTGTGTGTGTGTTTTGGATGGGTGGAGGGACAGTGCGAAAAAGGTGAAAAGTGGCGTTGGCTTGGCACTCCGCTCGTCGAGAGGGCGTTCAAAACTTTTGCATCAGGAAAATTCTTACCGACGACTCGCGAAGAATATCTGTGATAAACTTATAAACTTTCGGCTCAAAGTGCGCACGACGACGCTTTCTCGACCCCTTTGCCCTTCGCCCTTCAACCATCTAAAGGAGGGCGAGAGCTGCAGCTTCCACACCACATTTACTGTAATACCTGATGCCTGGTTCCCAGTATATAAATATATATATATATTTATATACTGTGTCTAATTTGTTTCTTCGTATAAGAAGAAACGAAAATTGCTATAATTGTCCTAAAGATGGAAGCTGCCTACATCAAAAACAACAAAAAAAAATTGCGAGAATGTGTCAATTTGGCTTGAAACGCCCCATATATATCATACATAATTTATATTATACATATATAGTACTTGCTGAATAGCTGTCCTTGCACTCTCCATTCTCACGTCCGTAGTTTCCCCTGTCTCTGAACGAGCTTCGTAAATTTGACCCTCCATCTTGGTGGTATAGTTGGTGATGACACATAAGAATTATTTCGGTATCAAAATTTTAACGCGAACTCTCAATTACTTCGACCCTTTTTTGTCTCGACCAAACCTCCTGGATTTGAGTAGAAAAAATCAATGAAAAATTTCATTTAAAAAAATCGTCGATTTATACCGCACACTTTAACGTAATAGCTATTTTTTTTGCACGCTAAGTTAGCTGCTTTCTAAGTACTTTTGTGGGAATTACAATTAAAAATGGACATACACAGTCAAAGGACGAGTAAATTAAGAAAAAAAAATGGTTTTGATGAATTCTTTTATGCTGAAATTTTCTTTCCAACTCCCTCTTCCTAATTTTTTGAATGCACGTATGCGTGTCTCAACGAAAAAAATTCCAATTTTTTGAAATCACAAATTTTGCTCGTTTCAATATACTGATTATTTTTTAACGACACGAGCGATATTTTTTTGGAACCAAAAAGAGTTTAAAATTTTTTATTTTACCCTTAAAAAAAACTTTCCTTAAAACAATAAAAAAGGGCTGCTGGGCAAATTTTTAAAATATGTTTTTCCGTTTCCTATGAAACACTTATTATTCTCGCCTATTTTTCCGTCGTAAAATCGATCAGTTGGCAAGTTTAAGCAAGCCTGGGTATCTTTATGCCCGGTCGCAGCGATAAAAATGAAATATAGATTGTTGTAAGATATGACTTTGAGGCTATGACGAGGCGAGTAAGTGGTCGAACTAAGGATCGATCTTGTACTTATACATAAAGTTGTATTCAAGCTCTCTCTCTCTCCCTCTCTGTCTCTTCCTCCCTCTGCATTATCAGTTCGAATGTTACGACGATACATAAAGTATCCTCTTGGCAATTGCGTTGTCAGACATTTTTAATACCATCGAGCTCGTTTTATACTCGACGATTGTCAGCATTATTCCTCCTCCTCCTCCCCCTCCTCGCCCCACCCCCCTAGTTTTTTTGCGAAACGACAACCCTTGTCCTCATTTTTCACTCCCTCGCTTATCCTCACTCGTTAAATTCTTTGCTAGCCGCACGTTGACCTCCGAGTTTATCTGCATTTTTTCTCAAAATTTAATTCACTATAACTGGCTTTTTGGGCCCAAAAAAAATCAATCCGTGCCAAATTGAGCATAAAAGAAGATACAATTCATTTTATTTTGAGAAAATTAAAAAAATCAGTCAACAAAATTGTTTATAATTATTCACCATGAGTAAGGAAGTTGTAGAATTTTTTCCAAATAATTATTGATCAATCAGTAAGAAAATATACATTTTTTTATCGAGTGGAGAAAAAAGTGGCTCAACGAGGGTGATATGTATCGTTTTATTCAAACATTCTCAGATACTTATCGCACCCACCCTTCTCGTTCGTTGTCGATGAAGCCGTTTAAAATTTCTGGGGAATGGGAAAAAGGTGATGAAGCCGAGTGAGAGAAAAAAAAGCATGCGAGCTTTTATCCTTCAATTTTGCGTGTCTATCGTCGATCGTGAGTAATCACGAAACGAGATTTCGAAGGCGTATAATTATTCAATAGTTATTACCTCGTGAAAAATTTATTGAGCACACACACTCATTCCACCCTGACCGAAACATAAATGTTGAACATAGCAGGTGGTTTTAAAGGTCGTAAGAAGCAAACCCTAAAGTAGCCCTTTGGTCAATTTTGTACAATGCTAACATATATATATATATATATATATATATATATATAGCATTTGCTGCACGCCATCGCTAATTAATCAAGCTTTATGATCAACCTTGTTAATATTTCTTTCTTTTTCTACTTTTTTCTCCAGGAAAATCTCGTTCGAGGGTGCCCATCAAACCCCCACTTTCCTCTTTTATACAGACATGCAGAATATTCAACTCGAGCGCCACTCTCTCTCTCTCTCTCTTTCGAGCTCCTCCACTCTCGACTTTTCATGAATTATTCATAACGCGCGATTAATGCGATTAAATATTTAATCACTCCGGTTATATTCTTTCACTTTGCTCGCGTTTACATACAGCGTATAGAACTCTGGATTAAAATGCCGTTATAGAAAACGACGATTTTAAGTATACCAGAGAACTTTATACATGTATAAAAAGAAATTTTTATATGTACATTTTTATATGCTAGCCTGAAAATCGTTAAGCCTAGAATATTCAAACGGTGCAGTACAAAACTACCAGAAGACCATAAAACCATTTTTATTTTCAGTTGAAAAATGTTATAAAATTAATTTCTAATTTATGCCGGATAATTTCACGAAATATCAAAACATCTTAGAGTCTCACCTCTTCAAATTATAGATTGAAAAATTTTACCATATCGGTATATTTCGTGAAGATAATTTTACAATTTTTTAAAGATTTTTTTGCATATTCTTTACACTGTAGCATTTTATTAAAATTGTTATTCGCAACGAGCCACAGCAGACAACAGTAATTGGAGCAAATATAATTTTTTTCAATGTCATTTTCACGAATGAAAATAAATATTTGTCTGGAAAGTTAAAAAATTTTGACACTAGCCAGTTTTTTTTCCGTCTGTTCATTGACTAAAAATACTGATTTGCTGACGTTATAGAGCCTTGGAAAAAAATACCAAGTCTTGTGAATAATTGGCTGCAAAAAAAAAAAAAAAAAATCTTTAAAAACGTCCCGTAAAAAATGTACCAACATATATAAAGAAGTTTCAGTCCAACATGAAAAAGAGAGTCGGTCTCTGAAGTCTTTCACATTTCTGTGAAAAAGCCTATACATAAAAATATTTAATTCTGCGCGTTCTGTGAGTAGATTCAATTCATTCCAGTTCCGCAATGGTTGACCCACGATAATGAGGCACCTCATAAAGCCATTGCTCTGCAAGAATGGGTCAACGACCTCATTCACGTTCAGTGAATCCATTTAACCCCCATTATAATAATAATCTCCTATAAATAAACAATTGTCGTTCCCTGAATTCGCGAACAAAGCATCATTTCACCCCTTCCCCTATAGCCAGTACAATTTTTTCAATTTTTTTATTTTATCTTTTTTGCAAGTTTGATGTAGCTATCAAAGAGTCTTGACCAAAACCTCGAGCTATTGGCTTTTCCATCAGCAACGACATGTCGAGAATGTCTGAAAGTCGTAAAGGGAATGGGTAGCTCGAGGAGGTGAGTGAGAGGCGTCTATAAAGAACGAACAAGCTTTCGGTCTCGTATCGGACCGTGAGAGAGGTGAGCATTTGAATATCTCAAGGACCTATACATATTCGAGCCGGGGTTGCTTTCGCAAGGGCTCCGAAGGGGTGAGAAGAGGTGCGAGCGGGTGAAAGGGAGAAAGAGAGAGAGAGAGAGAGAGAGAAATCGCGCGAGCGGATGAAAGAGAGAAAGGGAAAGAGGAAAAGAGAAAGAGGGAAAGGAAAAGAGGAAAAGAGAAAGAGGGAAACGGAGAGAGAGAGAGAGAGAGAGAGAGAGAGGGCAGCGCAAGAAAGAAAGAGACAGAGGCAGAGATAAGGGAAGATGGAAGGAGGCCATTGGAAGGAGCTCGCCGTCACTCGACTTCCTCTTTCGCATGTACACGTATATAGGGATGAATATGTGAATGTATGTATATTCACCCGCGAGATATCTAAACAGTCGTTAGGTGGAGTGTGTATCTACGTCGATGAATACAGTGTGCGCAGTGAGGGCATCCTTGGGAGTTACGGTGGACGTTTTGCTCTTACTCACATCTTCCTCCTCCTTCTCTCTCTCTCTGTCTCTCTCTCTCTCTCTCTGTCTCTCCCTCTCTCTCTGTCTCTCTCTCTCTCTCTGTCTCTCTCTCTCTCTCTGTCTCTCTCTCTCTCTCCCTCCCTCCCTCCCTCCCTCTCTCTCTCTCGCGCTCTCTCTCTCTCTCTCTCTCTCTCTCTCTCTCTCTCTCTCTCTCTCTCTCTCTCTCACTCTCTCTCTGCTCCTCCACATCCCTTACATGTATTGTCACATCCTCTGACTTGGTAGAGCAGCAGCAATAGCAACACAGTCCATCGGGCCGGGTCGGGTCAGGAGTGGACACGAGGGTAGGAAGAGAGGGAGGAAGAGCTCGAGGCAGTTGTCGAGCAAAGTGTGTGTGTGTGTGTGTGGTGACCGATCTGGCACTTGGACCATAGGAGGAGACTTGGCTGCACTTGGAACGAGCTCACCCTCCGTACACGCCAAAACAGCCCTTACAAGCTTCTCTCTGTACTCTTCCTGTTGACGTAACATCACCACCATTATCTCGTTTTCATCGTTGTTGCTGCGGGCGAAGGAATTTTCTTTTCATTCGTAAGAGAGACTTTTTCTTATCGGATGACTTTTCCTTTTTCAGGGAAGGATTTGTCGAATACTTTTTCCTTGTGGGCATAACCTTTTCACCTTAGGCGTTGGTTTAAAATTTCAGATAGGTGTGCAAATTTTTGCCACCCCTAAGCCCACCAGTTTCATCCAGGGTGTTCGAATTGACGGAATGCTTTGAGTGCAATTAGAATTTGTGAAAAATTGAATGGATAATTTTTTTGTCACGTGATGATAAAGAATACAAGAAGAGAATGATAAAAAAAAAACTAGTAAACTTCTCGCTGAGTTGGCAAAGCAGTAAGGAAACAAATTTTATCTGTACCTTAAATTGTAAGAATTCGGATATTTATTTAACTTTAACGAAATTTTATTTCTGGATCTATGGACACGATCGACCGAGCAATAATATCGATAATGGTTATTGAGTATCAGAAATCGGTATAGGGAAGTAAAGAGGCTTGAAAGTCTAAGAATTCACGTGGTTTATTCTCGTGCGATAAATATATATTATTTATTTCAGTACCAGAATAAACTATTTTATAAAGCTAAGCTGCCTATTTGTATAAAAATAAAAATAAAAATGGCAATGACCGACTAAAATCCCTTCATCATTGGCAATGTTAACCATCGACCAACCAATGTGACGATAATCGTCTTTAAGTACGTGGACCGATATGGCAAAAGCGCGATGTTATCGATTGGTCGAGTGTCGAACCATTAACGCTTCTGGCGGGGGACTTCGGGACTGAGGAGAGTTTCGGGGGTGTCTATTCTCTAAGGGGCCATGTGGCCACGGGACCTGCTTAATGCGCTACATCTCACCGGAACTATCTCAACAGCATATATATATATATATATATTCCTTCCATTCCTCTTGCTTGCCCTCCAGAGACGATGGGAGGGCTGAAATTCACGCATGCTGGTGAACGCACGCCATTTTCAACCCCTGACGTATCTTCCATCTCGCTCGTTCCGAAAGCTTCGGGCGTTGAGCGCATTCGAGAAATGGAATCCCTCTCGTCCGTTCTTACAAGTTCGCATGAAGCTTCCTCTGCTTTTCATCCGAACGTTTTCCTTTGCCCGCATTTCTCTCTTAC
>OY769906.1:5099336-5234336 GCA_963669185.1 Dyspetes luteomarginatus
TCAATGATTTATTATTCCCTGTCTATTTCACCTTACGAATTTTTTTGTACTTAGGAATTTTACAGATCTCAAAAGTTTCAAGTTTCAAGTGTCAAATTTCACTCAGAGTTTTATTACTTATCAAATTTATTTTCTCACGATCAAAGAGACAAATAAATTCTACATTTTTTTTCCCCATTTCTGTCGAGGCGAAAAATGTTTCCTCTTATAAGTGTCCTGGACATTCCGATGTAGCTCACAACTCTAGTCCTCTCGAAATCCTTTTTCCCAAGTTCCCAAGTTCTTGGACGTTTTTTTATTAACGTCAAATCCACCCGAGCTTTCTCTCTTTCTGTGGTCGCACATGGCATTCCGCCTTGTGATGTGACGTATGCGGAAAATATAGTGTCGACATGTGGATAGATCACGTTGGTGGGAACGTCGACGGAGGACCCCACGAATGTTGGGCTGCTCGACGAGTAATACGTTCAAACGCACGCAACACACTTTGCAGCCAGCAACTCTACGTTTCGCTCTCTCTCTCTCTCTCTTTCTCTCTTTTTCTCTCTCTCTCTCACCCCCCCCCCCCTCCTCTCTCTCTCTCTCTCTCCCTCTCTCTCTCTCTCTCTCTCTCTTTCTCTCTCTCTCTCTCTCTCCCTCTGTCTCTCTCTTGCTCTTTCTGTGTGTACCAAAACTGCTTGTATGCACTCCTCCTTTTCCTCTTGTAGACGAAAGGAAACGACGTCGTTGACGTCGGGAGAAGGAAGCTCACTTGGGAAATTCGATACGAAGGTTGTCCCCATGTATATTTGAAGATTGTATTGCTCAACAAAAGAGAGAGAGAGAGAGAGAGAAAAGAAACGTCATGAGAGAGAACATCTCTTCCTCTCTTTCTAACGTTCTTTTACAAGGACAGGCCAAGGGGTCGAGGGACACGTCTGGAAAGCTGTGAGGTGTACACGCGTTAAGCAACGACAGCGAGAGGGCACCACAGTGTGTCCAAGAGTTTCCTTACAAACTACATTTTATCTTCGTTGATATTAACAACTAAGATAGAGGTTATTGCTGTGTGCATGTATATAGGCCGTTCCATGCCAAATTACGCGCCTAATTTTTGAAATGGTTGTTACAACTCTAAAAGCCATACCGTATTTTTTGTAGATTTTTTTGGCCGCTCACTATTTGATAATGGTTAAAAAAAAAAAAAAAAACGAAACCATAGGCTGAAGACAATTCCGAAATATTTCGTATTAGATATGAAAAATTTTAAGCCACATTTGAAGTTTGCTTATATTTCTTCCCATCATTTTTTGGTTGTCATATACACACTAGAAAAAAAAATGGAGCCGTACCATTTAGCGATGTGGTTCGAATTTTTTAAATATCTGGAATCGAATTTTTTGTCATCGAATCGTAAATTTTTTTAAAACGTTATAAATCTGCGAATTGCCATAAAATCTATTAAAAAATCGTTTACTTCATAGATTTGTAACCATATGAAAAATTGATCGTCGAACCCAGAGGCTCACAGATCTGTCCATTTAGCATCAAATTCTCCATACACATATATAATTTCGTATCACGCCTGTAGGCAAACAGTGCTCTTCCGGTGGTCTCTTCTACTCTGGGTAAACCCAAATTATTCGGAGAATCCATCATTTTATTAAATTTATTAATATTTGTTTTCATATCCATCATGTCCGGCATATAATTTCTTTATGGTGGAACGGTTCTATATATCTCTTCTTTATATATAAAATAATATGACCTGACTGACTGATGCATCATCGCCCAGCCCAAACCATTGGACTTAGAAGCATGAAATTTGGTGACTAATTTTATTTTATAACATAGAGACTCACTAATAAGGGATTTTTCGAAATTCAACCCCTAAGGGGGGTAAAAAGGGGTAAAATATTTTTAAACCGATTGAACACGTGCGACACTGCGAGCAGCAGCTGGTAGCTTACATTAGACGAGGTTTTTCGTTTCAACTCAATCAAAAGGTCTCCTCTGTTGGTTCCGATATGTTTTTTTCAGCGCTTTCGGCCAAATGCGTCGAGCGATATTCACGAAAATTTCAACACTCGGCACTTAACTTGAAAACATAACATTAATTAACATAAAAAAAATTATGGTGCATGAATCGATATGAAAGAAAATTAGTAAAATCATCAAGTGATGAATTATAAAAATCGTACGTGGTTATCGTTGCACCGCAGGTCACCGAAAAATACTTTAACTTATCTGTGGGACAAACTTAATTAGTCTCATTTGACAAATGTACGTTTGCGTGTCTCGCTCAGTGTGTGACGTTGGGCGCGAATTATAATAACGTTTGACAAATGAGAAAAGCCCGTGAGATAGAGAGAGAGAGAGAGAGAGAGCTTCGCAAAGACGAAACTCGGCAATTCGGGTCCTGTCGCATGTCCTGTCTCACTTTTCTCCCACGGCTCGGCGCGACCGGCGCGTTTTGTCACAAAGCACGAATCTCACTTGACGCCGTGTCGCGATCACGTAGGATAACAGTTTTAATTAAGCAACTCTCTCTCTTTCTCTCTTTCTCTCTTTCTCTCTTTCTCTCTTTCTCTCTTTCTCTCTTTCTCTCTTTCTCTATCCCTCTTTCTCTCTCTCTCTCTCTCTCGTGCTATCTCTCTCTCTCTCTCTCTATCTATATCTCTCTCTCTCTCTCTCTCTCTCCTCCCCACACCCGTCCAGTTTTCTCCATTCGGACAGAATGAATGAGCTTTCGAGTCGGGCTGATTGCTGATATTAATAGCGTCTGCGACCGTCAAAACTTTCTCGTGCAGGGAGCACGAGAGAGAAAGAGAGCGAGAGTGAGTTTAGGCCAAAAGTACTCGCGGATATCGCAGAATTGTACGCAAAACGAAGTCGAACCGATGCGACTAGTGTAAATTTTTTTATGGACCGTAGGGCAGAGACTCGCGAGAACTGTATCCTTCCCTTTTACCCCTCATGCCATCCCTTTTTTTCACCATAGGGACTTCCCTCTCGCCACAGCTAGGACTCGCCTGGATTGAAAAATGTTACAAACTAACACAATTCTCCCGCCTCGTATGTGTGTGTGTGTGTGCATGTCGACCGTTTTCATCAACGAAGAACGAGTATGCTTTTTTTCACCACTCAGAAGAGTTTACTCCGTAGTAATCTTTTTTGCGTTTATTACAGGTGAATAATAAATGGGGTCGTTTCTGCTCTTGTTGATTAATTTAAGTATTAATAAAACTATTAAGTGTAGTTAAAAGCGTGTGGATTATAGAAGTAATAATTATGAATTCTTCATGATAATTATTATAATAATGATCCTGTTATTGTTATTATTATTATTATTAAAATTCTTCGCTATTCTAGTATTTACAACGAATTTTTCAAACCATTTCCTCGACTATCCAACACTGAATATGAGCCTCAAACTCGGGGCTTGGTAAAATATAGGTCAAACTCATATAAAATCTACTTTGAGATATGCAGAGTTTGTTGGGTCACTCGACATTGTGGGGAGTCTTGAAGAGCGACTATATTGTATATATATATATAAATGCATAGAGAAACTCGAGAAATATCGATACTCTTCGGGAAGTTCAGTCCGAGACAATTTAACGGAGCAATTCTTCTATCCGACTCGACTGTCGATGCCAGAAAATCGATCCAACAACAATAAAGTCTCTCTTATCATATGTATATCTGTATGGTGTATCACTATCGTTCAAAATATCACCATAAAAGGAGATGATGTTTTTTTACGATCTTGAAATTTAACATTTCCGGACTCGAAAGCTATTTCCGAGTCGATCAGATGGCTTTTACTGGAAAAGTCGTCAAAATGATCAGAGTTTTACCATATTTTTATATTACATATTTTTTATAAATATTCGAGTTTCAGTTTCATCAACAAAAAAAAAATAGTTCCTACTCGTATTATTAAAAGTATCACTATCACTGTTATTATATTGAAACTATTTTTATGTCTACATGTATGATTGTAAAGATACTCAAAAAGGCTGCGTTCATATTGTTCGCGCCCGTTTGCGTGACCTGGAAGAACCTTCCTGCTCCACTGATAGGACGTTGCAATTATTTCACTCTTGTAACTCTCAATAGCTATATGTATACATTCAAATATATAGCGTGGAAGTTTCGTCGCATGTTTCCTTAGTGGATATTCAAATGGCACGAGACGTCCATATCGTGTCCCGTGGGCTTGTACGTGTCTATGATACTCGGCCTGGACGTCAACTCAACACGCTCGCATCTTCGCAGTCAGTTTCAGGCAAAACGAGACATTCGTGTTAACCCAAAATGGCCTTAAAGAGAAACATAAAAATATTTATGCGAAATTTCAAACCCACATAGAAACTTTAATTCTGGGAGTAAACACATGGGTCTCTCAGACCCAGCAAAAGTGGCTCATCCGATGACAAGTTAAATTTTACATCGAGTCAATAAGATTTATTTCACAAATTATATTATCGGCACATATTCCAATTTTACAAACGTTTTCTGGACAAATTTTTCTACAGCTTGAAAAATAAAAACTGATAAAATATTAATTCTATGCAAAGTTGAAGAGACCGGGTCAGAGAGACCCTGTGTGTACTCGAAGTAAGCGAAAATCTGTGTATACTTTGAGCATTAATAACCAAAAACTATTATTTATACCATTATGAGTGCCATTTTATCACTATAATTATTCCATTAGGCTAATTTTTTTTTGTTAAATATATTCTTCACATGGCCACAATAAGCATTTCCATGAAATTTTCGACTTACCCAGGACCCAGTTAATTCATCCCTATAAACACTATAACTGTTTACATATATCATTCTATGCAGTGTGGAAGTTTCACCACATGTTTCGTTAGGAGATATTCAAATGCCACGAGAAGTCCGTAGTGTGTATGCGGCTGGGATATGTCTGATTCTCCTTTTGGACGTTAACTCGACACTCTCCCATCTCAACAAGTGTAAGTCGAGAGGTGTAGACTCGTCACGGTGTTAACCCAAAACGGACGTAAAGTCCTTTCACCCTCATGGTGACGGGAGAAACAGAGGGAGATAGAGAGCGAGAGAGAAAAGGAGGAAGGGAGAGAGAGAGAGAAAAGGAGGAAGGTAGAGAGAGAGATAGAGAGAGAAAAGGAGGAAGGGAGAGAGTACCAACTGTCGTACAATTTCGCAAGCACACCACAAGACTATACGTATGCGCTTACGAATATTGGCCAGATCGCGTAAGGGGTTGAATTTAGCGGTGGAAGGCCCGAATTTGCATGCTGTGGACTTAGGTCCAAAGAGGCGAGTGAACGAACCATCTATACACACCCCTAGATACACACACACATATATATATATATATAATAATAATAGGTGAATGTACAGTCACCACGATGGCCGTGTGTGTCGGGGTCGGTTCATACCCCACCGGAAGAAGGCGAAACGTTGTTGGTGGGGGTTGCCACGTAGCTTATATATACCGCAGCGATGTCTACTGCAGCACAGGCGTAAACCCAACGGTTCCTGAATTAAGCCCAACTGGGTATATTCACCCCTCCCCCCCCCCCCCACCCCACCCCACCCTTTCTAACGATGGAATAGTTCGAGCTCATAGTTTAACCCCCCTCTCCACCTCCCCTCTGTGTATATGCGCCACTCGTAGAAGGTGTTCAACGCTGCCTTCTCTCGGTGCACTCTCGCCGTTCATACCAAGAACCCCGAGACTAGTTAACGGCACGGGATATATAGGACTATAATGGCAAACTTCCGAGACCTCTCCTTCTCTCCTCTCATTGCGTTTGCAGCGCCAGCAGGCAAGTCGTCGTTTCGCTGCCCGAATTTCCGCCATGCTTGCACCCAAACGATGAGACCTCTTCGGCAAACTCCCGCGATCACCCCCTCCGAATCCCTCGAATGTTCCTTATTGTCCTGTTAAAGCCATTTGTACAGTGATCCTGGCGTTGCTGTAAATGTTTTTCGAACAAGGACTGGAACAACAACAATGTTTTCATTATGTAATGGCTGATGGAATTTTGTTAAGCGCATTCCGGGATGATTGAACTCTGGGATGAGCTTGTGAATGTGCATGGGCAAGGGAAAAGGGAGGGTGAGAGAGAGAGGGAGAGAGAGAGAGAAGATGTATTCCCCACAATCCTTTGATATGCAAAGCAGAATGGGTTGGAGGACAGCTCGGTGCGAGGAACCATTCCACAGCCCTCGTGTCGATAATGTTGCATTTGAAACTTCCATTAAGCACTTAAAAATAATCTCGTTATCGACTTGTCTGTTATGCAAATGATCTGTGCATTTTCGAGGGCGCGAGGACGCTTGTCGCCAATGGTACACATCGGGATGTAGAGGAATAGGGTACAAATAGCTTGGACGTTACGTCATTCCAAAGAGACAGATTTACTTTTCAGTTGAAAGCTTTTTACCAATCAGCGTAATGTACGTTCGAATTCTTGCTCATTGATTTTCTTTCCGTCTCATTTGAAATTTTAGCTATTCATGGTCAGATGGATTATTTGACAGCATTTTTAAATCTGTAGTAGAACGTAAAATAGGAAATAAGAAGGATTGCAAGAGAATTAAACAAAACTGAGTATAATATGGAAGCCTGTGCGGAATAATTCGACCCAGTACAAATTTTACGAGACATCCATGGATCGTCAGTCAAAGAAACCAGTCAGCGATATAGCAAATACCCCTGACTAGGTCTTGAACCTATTTTCAAATCCACAATATCCTCCACTATTCAAACATCGATCCAGCTGTATGATTCACAGTGCCATAGAGACATATGTATGCTGTAACCTGTGAGTTGACGAGTCGAGTGTCTCCACGATTCATGGCTCTATGAGCAATTATTTATGGTAAGTAGCCTGAAATAATACAATGCGATATAGTAAATATTATACTGGGTCTGTAGTATACTTGGTACTATTGGGCCTTGAACATATTTTCAACATTTTTGAATCAGCCATCCCATGTTCCACGGAATCATGGAATTCCTCAAGACTGACGAATGCGACTAAACTCCTGAACATATTTTGGACATTTTTCTATCTTCACCCCATGTTCCTATGGAATCATGGGATTTCTCAAGACTGACGAATGTGACTAAAGTCACGTGTCGTAAACTCAAATCCACGAAATCCTCGACTATTCGGACATCCATCCAGCTGCATAATATACAATGCCATAAGGACATAAATATGCTGGAAGCTGTGAGTTGACGAGTCGAGTGTCTCCACGATTCATGGCTCTTTGAGCAATAATTTATGGTAAGTAGCCTGAAATAATACAATGCGATATAGTAAATATTATACTGGGTCTGTAGTATACTTGGTACTATTGGGCCTTGAACATATTTTCAACATTTTTGAATCAGCCATCCCATGTTCCACGGAATCATGGAATTCCTCAAGACTGACGAATATAACTAAAATCACGTGACCTAAACTCAAATTCACAGTATCCTCGACTATTCGGACATTCATCCAGGTGTATGATACACAATGCCATAAAGACATAAATATGCTGTAACCTGTGAGTCAACGAGTCGAGTCTCTCCACGATTCGTGGCTCTTTGAGCAATTATTTATGATAAGTAGCCTGAATTAATCCTCTGGCGTGGTAACTCCAGAGGTAGGGGAGTTGGCAAATAAACTGTTTCTGAATCAGCGGACGGAAGGCAACATTGAGATATAGAAAGAGACAAATTGGCCTGGTCCAGTAGAAGCTGCACAGAGCGAAGACTGTGTTGGAGGCAGTTTGGTCGAGAATATAGCAGGAAGGGAGAAGTCCCGAGACTCGCTGATGAGGCTCCAGGATTACAAACGGAGCATCAGACGATATGAATTAAGCAGCCTGCGTTTCCCTTCCACCTTCTCCTTTGCGACTGTTCCAATGGCGACTTGTTGGCTCGAGGATACACACAGGACATAGAGGAGAACTCGAGTAGTTTGGTTCGCGAATTGACCTTAAGCTATTCCGTCGTAGATCTCCTCTACAATTTGCTCATGTTATATCAGTCTCGATTCTCCAGTACTCTGATGACGCTGTGAGTTTCCACGCACGGCACAACACACCCTGATAAACACTAATTTGCATTGCTGCCAGCCGTCCGATGAGCTTTGAACTATACCGACCGACAGCATAAATAATCTACCGAGTGAGAATGTCTCCGGAGCGTGGCCAAGTTACTTCAAACTTGGGCTGCAGCACCTCAACTGCGATTATCAAGCAAGAGCGATCCTTCGATCGCTCTTGCTTTGATAATATATATATATATATATATATATATATATATAGAGGTGAGAATGGGTGAATACCTGGGTGAATCCTTGTACTCTGGGTAAATACTTGTAAGTGTATCTCGACGAGGAAGGAAGGAAATCGTACAAGGGTCAGAGGGTCATCGATATAGGTATCGTGTAGGGGATGAAATCCTTCGATGGATAATTCATCAAAGTAGTCGGTTTGCCAAAATTTTTCCTTCTGTCAAAAAGGCATAAGGCCCCTCCCAGGGCAAAGAGGCCCCTCTACCCATCCTCTCCAAAAATAATTCCCATCACAAAAAAATTTTCCAACAATCATCAGAATAAATTCAATTTCACGTGAAAAAATTGTAAAATATTTTTTTTATCTTTCCATATTAATTAAACATAAAAAAAAAAACTCAACTGGTACATAATTAGACATCAAACTCTCCCATGGTATTAAATTATCCCCGACCTCACAACACTCAAGATGGATCCTGCGCAACGTACAATTTGCCGTAAAGCCAGCAGGGATTTAGATCTTGCTCGATCATACTGATAATTGATCGGTCGTTTGTATCAGGCCAGAGATCCGCTAATTCACATGCACACGATCGATACGGCATTACAGAGGATGCATGCATATTATCTTACGGGGCTATGCCTTGTCATAGCGCATTAGTACAACCGCCGTAGAGGATACACGCAGAATAGAGGGAAGCAGCTAGTGCGATATATGCGTTATTATATGGACCTATTTCTGTCCTGTTGGGGGTACGGAGTTACTTCCCAGACAGATCAATTTGTACGTCTCCCAGATCGCTGATCGTAGATGAGCGTGTAATTGGGTGGCCCAGAATAACTATATATATATATATATACATATATATATATACGTGTACATAGAGAGAACGCAAACTCGAGTATTACTATGTAATGTGCTGATAGAGCACCTGAATTCGCATCAGGCTTGAGAACCACCGTGGTCCATCGATATGGATGATGTTAACCGAGGCGTGCTTCCCCCTCTCGATTATGGGCTGGATATGCTCCCTCTCTTTGTTTATGTAATTATAGTAAAGTTCCTCTCTATCTCGCTCTCGCTCACTCTGGCTGTTTTTCTCTCGACCCACGAGGGGCCAATAGTCGCATCATCGCTCCCGTGTGCCACAGCCAACTACATGTTATTATTGCAGGGCTATCGCGATCGTACAAACGTCGACTGTCACATATCCAGCACAACCCACATGGTTGGACATCGTTTGACAGTCAACCAGCTTTAATACTTCCAAGTGTGTGTTAATTAACATTTTAGGCTACAAATCACACGACCGATGTTTCATTATCGATACTGATATTTTACCGTCACCCCTTTTATACTTTGTCCTCGTATTTCGGATGAATCCTACTCTCGATATTTCAACGGTTCAACAGTCTCATTTTCTCGTAATGTTTCATTGCAATTTTTCAGAGAATTTAATAGGGAGCATTTGTTCGTTTCGTAAAATTACGAAATATGATCGGGTCGTTAATTTAACTCGGTTGAAAATGGTTATTAAATTTATTAACATGAGCAGGGTAAACATACACGTATTACATTATAAATCAGGAGACACCGTTTCGTGGTTGAATAATTAAAAAAAAAAGTAAGATCCATATACCCTCTCAAGCATAAATAGATCATATCTTTGCTTTCAAACGTACATACGTATATATAGACACATACATATATGTATATGTATTTATTTTATGTCTATGTGTGTTTTTCGTGCCTGCAGCCTCTGAGAAACCGTGAGATTTCTACAGCTTCCCTCGTGTCCGCGTGCTCACATATAGGTAATTACGCATATTTATCACCTACCAACGAAATGGCCCACGTCACGGAGCTTGGAAAATTTCCACCAACCCCTCTCTCTCTCTCAACCCTCTTCTGTAAATAACGTTTCCGACGGCGCGAGAACCGCTCCGCTGAGCTAAATATATATATACATATATATGTGTGTGTTTCTGGCCGCAGTCTCGCGTACAAGCTCCAGTTATACCAGCGGCACGTAGAATAACAAATAAATACATCCGCGAAAAGTAGTTGGGAGCGAACTTATGGAGGCTATAATAAATAACTAAAGTTGTGGCATTTATGGTTGCATACTCACGTGTATATACATATTTACGTATTATAGGTAGACGAAGCGAGCACAGAGCGCTATAGAATCTTATGCTTCATTGCCTCCTCCTCCCCCCTCCCCCTCCACCCCTCTCATGGCCACCCCCAGAGGTTTTTCAACCCCTCGTCCAAAACATTGCATCCTCTTACGAAATTTTTCTGCACGCTTGTACGACTTTTCATAACGATTATTTCTTTCCCCCTCTCTCTCTCTATATATATATATATACATATATATATATATATATATATATATTCATGCAATAGTCTGTAGAACGATATGCGGCTCTGGGACACGAGGTCAACGGTCCGCATATATTATTGCGATTTTTTCTTCATTTTTCTGTCTCCCTCTCTCTCTCTCTCTCTCTCTCTTTCCCCCTTTTCGTGAACTCTGGCCAAGCCTCTCGTGACTTGCCCTAATGTGTCTCTGCTCGAGTTGAGCCCCAGCGAGAGGCCTAATTGTTATTAATAACTGTGCTTTTTGAATCGGAAATGAATGCTGCACGCTATCCATGCCAGGAAGATACCATATATATATATATCTTTATATCAAGCACTTGTGTGTATATATATGTATATATATATATATATATATATATATATATATATATATATGTGTATACATGTATAAGAGTTTGATACTATAAATGTATAACGCACAGGGGAGCTCAGAGAGTGGTCAGTGCAAGGACCACAGTAGTAATAGCCAGTGTTTGGTCAGACACGCGTTCCTCCTCTCTATTTCTCTTTCTCTTTCTCTTTCTCTTTCTGTCTCTCCTGAGTCTGGTACGATTGCTGGTTAGTGAAATAATACATATTCAACTGGGAGTTTCCTTCGGTCTTCCAGGGCTACCTCACTCACAGTCTCAAGCAATAAGGGGGTTTGTGTACCGAGTTGGTCTGAGCAAAAGGGGAACTTGGAAGATTTTAGTATGTCGGTAACGAAGGACCGAAATATATCGGCTTTAGTTGTAAGTAAACAGGCCAACATGTCTTTGGTACTCAGATGGTGAACACGAAATATACATACTGTATATATTATTGTGTATATACCCGTATATATTTATATATATATATATATCTATATATCTATATATCTATATATATATGGTAAAATATAGGTACAGGTATATTTGGGAGGGTAAGGTAGACGAGGCGAAATAACTTAGGGAACCAATATACCTTACGCCGGGGCCAACTAAATGAAGCAACTTAAGTGGAAAGTTTGTTTCTAACGTACGAAAATACCGCGAAAGGGAGTAAGGCACAAATTGAAAAGCCAGGGGGACCGACGAAAGCCTTCGTGGTTCGTGAAGCTGGAGGGGGGAGTGAAGCAAGAGAGGGAGAGAGGCTAAAGAAAGTCTTGTAGAGCATACGCCCCTTGGCTTTATACACCCACCAAGTCAAGCAGGATTCATCGTTACGTATATACATATATATATATGTATATCTATATTTATGTACATCTACCTGTACCAACGCTCATCCTCCACCCCCTTTTGCCAAGCTTCTTTTGCTCCTCTCCGAGGGCATCGGGACCGATGGAATTTGCATTTTCGCAGTCTAGCTGGAATCGTAAATAAACTGGGGGTGCTTCTCCTTCTTCTTTTCCCTCTCTTCAGGTCTTCTTCTTGCTTAGTTAGCTGTCCTTTTTGTACCCGTTTTTCCCATTCCCTTTATGGACGAGAATGAGTTGGAGAAACGCTGAGAGAATATTTGCCAATAGGGGGAAACATGTATATATTAGATTTATGCATGATATACACAGTCAGAATTTCTGGGAGACGTGACTCGTGTCTGGAATCTATTAAAATTTGCTTGTACGGATGAATCATATTTTACACCATATATATATATATATATATATATATGTGTGTGTGTGTGTGTATATGTGTGGCCTGTGCTGCGTCTTTGAAAAGTTTGTTACTTCTTCCGGAACCCACATAGGAGTTACAGAACTGCATGTTTCATTTTATATATATATATATATATATAATATACGTATGTGTCGGTGCATATACGATTGATAACTTTACCCATCTCGAAAGGGAAAGCAAAACGGGCAATGAAACTCGGTAAAAGAGAGAGAGAGCATTTCGTAGGACTATACACGATTACTAGAATATCGTTTTGTACAATCGCACAGAGGGGTCAAAAGCTTTGCTCTCTCCACACGGCATTTGAGCATTAGAGAGATCGAGCTTGTGGAGCTCGGAGATTTTAAGTCCGGCAAAAGATGCGCATATATATATGCAATAGCAATTCCAGGAGAGTTCGAACACTCGGAGATACGAGACAGTATTTTCACACGAGACAATACTTTTGGTCAAATTTATATCTATGCGCGCTTAGAGAAATATCAGCAGTTGCAGTAACTAATTTATTGTTAGCTGTAAGAACAATTTTATATGGTGTATGCAATGATTTTTTTATTGCAAAGAGTTGTCACGCTTTGATAATAAAATGGTTGTAGAAAGTATAGAATTTTTGTTATTGAAAAACTCAATAGTTAAAAAATTCTCACTGCTTACTATAAAATTGTTGCTGTTACTGTACATTTTCATAAATTACTCATTTGATTCGATTTTCATACAAATTTATAATTTATACAAATATTTCATAGCAAAAATGTGCCAATTATTTAATTTAATTTAATTTAATTATTGGTCAAATTTATGCGCTGTAATATTTAAGCTGTAATATTTGTGCAAATTTACAATTTATACAAATATTTTATAGCAAAAATGTGCCAATTATTTTATTGTAATGAGATTAGATAATCTATAAATTGGTTGCCATTTGACAGTTGGATGTACTAGAACTTTCAGTGCGGGCAAACGCCTTTTTCACGATCTACTTTTTTTTCTATTCGCGAGGCAATGGAAATTCGAAGAACCGCTAGATTACAAAAAAGGTGCCGGGAGATCCGCTTTTGAGAGGTAAAAAATATTTTCCATCAAAAATATTTTGCTATCCTGTCTCATCTTCAGGATGTAATATTTAACAGAGTCCTTTTGTATTTCCGTGTTTGCATATTCACTTATAAATAAAAACTGCTGAAAGCAAAATGACACAAAAATGAATTAATCGTACGTCAAAAATAATTGTATTAAAGATTAAATAATTTATACGAAAATAATAATGATTTAACAATAATTCATGTAAAATTCTTATCAATAAAATATGAATTGTTGAGCCATTTTCTAAAATTATTTTTCACTTCAATTTTTGTTCTATTACATCTTGAGGAGTTAACATTGCACATTTCTATGTTTTTTTATTTTAAACTGAGTTTATGAAAAAAAAAAAAAATGTATAAAATTTGATGGAAATTTTTCCATAACTACATACAAAAATCAAGCATCTTTATCAAATTTTATCTCAGAAAATATACATCAGACCAGCTCCCTCTTACGCTAAAAAAAAAAAACAGTTTTTTAATTTTCATTTCTAAACAGAAAGTATCCCATCTATCCTGGAATTGTCTTGTATATATTCACGGGGTGTTTGCGCAGTCGTGGAAGTGCATTCGAGCGTTTTAAAAAAACTGCTAGTAGTGTAAAGCTCTCTGCATGATAGCATAGGTAAACTATAATATATTTTCCCCTCAACCTTCCTTCTCTGACGCCTCTCCGCCACGCTCACATAACAGCCCAAGAGATAGGTGAGAGATAGACGAAAATGGAGTCGTTTCCACGATAGTTTACGATACTTTTTGCTCTTCTAGTACGTACTACGTAAAACATTGTGATTATATCTATATAAAGTTATAAACGCGCATATATATATATATATATATATACAAATATATATATATAAATATATATACACACACACACATATGTTTTTAACCTACAGCGGATTCGCAAAGCCTCGTTCGTATATATATAAAACACCTACTGCAATTTTTACGATTGTCCATTACAACATTCTCTGTATATATAGCCAACGGTGTGAATTACGATTTCATAGTTTGTCATGAGCTCCAAAACCCCGAGTTTTTACATTTTATACGAAAATAAATAAATTTATGTCTCTTTCCGTCTATAAAAAAACTTGTAAAAAAACTTATAAAGAAACTTGTAACCGAAAAATTTTCAACAATTTTATTTACCAGCTTTTAGAACAATACATAGAAAATTCTATATATATATAAAACACCTACTGCAATTTTTACGATTGTCCATTACAACATTCACTGTATACATAGCCAACGATGTGAATTACGATTTCATAGCTTGTCATGAGCTCCAAAACCGCGAGTTTTTACATTTTATACGAAAATAAATAAATTTATGTCTCTTTCCATCAATAAAAAAACTTGTAAAAAAACTTATAAAGAAATTTGTAACCGAAAAATTTTCAACAATTTTATTTACCACCTTTCAGAACAATACATAGAAAATTCGTGTTTATATATGGATACAGATATATAGTGGATAAAGCTTTGTAGACGAGGAATATGTCACGAAATTGTAAAAGAGGAGATCCGGGCATAAAGTGAATTCACTCGAGGCGCCTGCTCGCTCTTCTACACGTCTTTACAGTGTGAAAAAACTTTGTTCGAAGAAAAATTCTCAGTGTGCATGTCAGCTTCGGAGTCGGATTGCCAAATTTTATCGGGTCTGACGCGCTACCGCTCACTTTCTCGAGACCCTTATAATATTTTCTGGCGTATGAGGTATTTCACACAAAAGGATATTTTACCGAGGAATTTTTTTTCGAACCAGTTTAGCTGGCGAAAAAGAATGAAAGAAAGTTGGAAATAAAATTTTGCAAGTCCTTTTTTTTTTAAGCTTTATTGTGTATCGTTAAATTAAAGCAAGACAATTTTCTTCCACGCTGTCAAAAGGTTCGATTCAAGTGAAATACTTAATGGATAAGAATTATATAAAAAAAATTTTTTTTTACGTATATTTTCCAGATTTTTAATTAATACAAAGTTGAATATTTTTATCACGTATCACTTATACTATGATGGTCACTTTTTAACCATTCCCAAAGTTTTTACTTTTGCATGGAAATCATATGTGAAAACTTGCAAGTTTGTAAAAAGTTGCTGCTATAAGAAGAATATTTAAAAAAAACCCACTTCGATTTTTACAGTAATTATTATATGCATATTCGAAAAATGTAAAGAAAAATAATTATTTTATCCTGTTTTTGTTTTTTATAAAAAAATTTTTTTGTGTTGGCCATTTTTTCTATTTGGGTGTTCATAAAATGGATAGTACGGCTGGAATACTGCGAGAGTGAGGTGTATACGAAAGAATATATATTGTATTAGACTGACGAGACTGTCGTTTTTTGGAAAAAGTCATGCGAAGACCGCGGAGCGAGGGCTGAGAAGAGAAAATATCGATCTACAGCTATATACAATAGCAGGGGTGGTGAAAACTTTTACAAGAGTCGAAACTTGGATAAAAGGACAGTGGGATGGTAACTAATATTGGGCAATGGAATCTTCAGGATTTTCTCTGCACAAACACACCAATACTGTATTACATATATATATACATACACACACATATATATATATATATATATATATATAACATAAAGGGAAAAAAGCAGCAGTTTGTGTGATACGTACACGTTGGGCAACTATATATGACACTATACATGTATTCACACATATATATATATATATATGATGTCTACCTTTCGTAAAACGAGAAAATTGCAAGGGTCCCTCCAAACCTCTTCTTTTTACCGCACAGCTAGAGCGTGTTTTGTGCTCTCTCGCAATTCTCTTATTCCTCTTCTCTTTTTTTATATATAAATCAACTTGGTCTCTCGCAGCGTAAACTTTATTTGAAAGTACCCAGTATATATATATATATATATATATGACCCTCTTACCGGTCGAAAAGATTTAAGGCTCTCGTGGACGAAAATAATCTGCGGAGCGTTAAAAGCATAATGTGTGTATCCTTTTTTTTGTGCAACGAATGAAGCAGGAGAACGAGAAAAATTTTCTTACGATTCTGAATGGTGAAAAAAATCGGTTGTGGAAAAGAAATTATAAATATTTTATGTAACCACCGGATACATATATATAAATAAATTTTTGATTGACGGATAATCCAACCAACGTGAAGGTTGTTGCTATGATAATTGGCAAGAATGTCGCGAAACTACTTTTTTTTTTTAAGAGTATAAGAGTATTGGGAATATTATATACATATATGCATACATTTGCGTACATTTATATCACGAGACGCTGCGCGACGCCGAATTATATATAATACACGCTTTGGGTGCTCGAGAAAATTTACTTCGGAGTTTTATATATATATAAGACTGTAAAAGTAAATTTTATATATATATATATATATATATATATTCACAGGGTCCCTTCATCGCCAGCACACGCGTTCTTCTTGCAAATATTTTCCATCCCCTCGAATGCTGATGAATTCCAACTCTCATTTTCTTGAGTTTCTTTTTCTTCGTGCACTATATACCCTGCATCATTCTCCTCCGTGTGGAATACAAAGTTTCCTGAATACGTCACGAGCAATATACCCCTCGGGGACTGTGACGATTTAACCCTCACATTGAAAGGGATGCAGAAGCATCCCTCTCTCTCGTTGACACCTTCAGGTGTGAGGGGAAAATACTGCTACTACTAGCAGTAGAAAATACTATATATATATACATACAGGGTTGAGTATAATCGAATTGAAAATCATCATTGTATGAAAAAAAAAGAAGAAACGTTTGATCGTTCGATTTGAATTTTTCCGCTCGTTTCTCGATATCCGTTTGACACGTGCTCGAGATTAGAAAAAGTGAGAAGATTCGATATGTATTTGGTTGATGAGGGCAAATGTGATTTGAACGACGATGGACAAAATGAAGACTTATGTGTGGCTCCCTCTGTTTGATGAATCGTGTACATGATGAGAAAAAAAGGGCAAAATTGGGCTAATGGAGGGAGGATTTGAACGTGACGATCCCTGATGGACTCTAAGAAGCTTCCTACGTGTCAAATAGTACGTGATCCATCCTTACATAGTGGAGACTCTTTGACCTGTTGATGAGAGGAAAATAGTTGGGTCAAAGTAGTTTACGAGATTTTTTTCTTACCAGACAAACAATGTTTTTGACGCAAGTCAATTTTTTCAGTCCCACCAGACTTTATACCAATAATTATATGGCGATATAATAAAATGATCACTCATCGTTATATTTAAATTGCCGTTTGGTTGACCTCTTGACCCTTTAAAAGGATGCAAATAACTGAGTTGCTTCAAGTGATTTTTGTCACCATGCCGAGCATTTTTCTCGCCGCTATTGGAATTTTTCATTATATGCACGATTCTCATCGTTATTTCAAAAATAATCTCGTGATATAATCAAATTATCACGGATCACTTATACAGGTCCGAAATTTCACGTGAGAGAACCACACTTGGCCGGCGCGACAAAATGATTCATTCGATTTTTATCACCAGACCGATCATCTTTCTGCCATAAAAGTCCGTCATCCTTACGAAAAATTTAATTTTAAGTTACGAATCGAATTATGAAAATTTCATACATGTAAAATCGCACATGACCCGTCGACACGTGACCGACCTCTTTGTTTGTCGATGAGAGAAAAATAATTGAGTTAAAATCATTGATCTCATTCATTTCATGCCATTTTATTTTAGCCACAATTGGAATTTGCCATGGCATAAAAATCCCTTGTGCTTATTGAACTCACAATCTTTACATATATGTGAATATGTGTGAAATGGAAATGGAGAAATGACCAAAATGATTAAATTATAGTCGACCAGAAAAACTAAAATTTTATTCAATATATAACTCATGGTTGCCATGGCCCTTTTTGCTTTTCATCCTGTTTGCTATCTATGATCTTTGAAGAATCTTTGAAGATTCTTCTCGATTTCTCGGTCGTTATATAGACGCTAAGCTTCCTCCCCTTCTTTCTGCCTCTGGCTCTCAAAGGGTGATCAAATTCAGTGTGCTGGGATACGAGTCAGCTCGCAGCGTTTCATCTGTCCTCCTAGAACGCTGGAGAATCGAAAATCTATACGTGTGGTACACGAGACCAAAGTGTCGTAGGTCGTTATCGATGATAAGAGAAATAGAAGAATTCTCGTCCCCGGGAGCTCAGACCAATATATATATATATATATATATGTTCGCTGTATATTCGAAGTCGATAACGAGGCTCGGCCTGTTTTCTCGACATTGTTAAAGCTCCTTAATGGACCAACTGCCAGCAGGTCACGAACTTTACTTTGATCCTACACAACAACAACAACAATATATTCATACATATATATATATATATATTATTTTTCCTCGTCCATAATATCATATATAATCCCGAGAGTTGTACTTTTTTTATTTTTCTATGCCTCGTGAAGAAATTCTGCTACGCATTATTAGATACAGCGAGAAGAAAACGTGTCCTAATTACTATAGCGAACCCTTTTCATTTGTTCCCACCCTTTCTCCAATGGCCTAGGCAATTTCGAGAGAAAACAGACGTCGTAAAAGGGAGAAAGAGAGCGAGGGAGGGTGACAGAGAGCACTGTTGATGGACCGTTTCGCCAACTCTCAGGCACCCCATCGATCACGACGTATTTTCTTCTCTCTCTCTCTCTCTCTCTCTTTCTTTCTTTCGTTGCTTCTCTCTCTCGCTCTCATTTCTCTACTATATAAGACGCTCGTCTAACAGCTACGAAGATACAGGGAGTTGAACGCACAGCTATTCTCGCAACCCCCGGAAACTCGTCGTTATATTCCTCACGTAGTTTCCGCCCTTGCACCCCCACTGCCAGGCCTTTTCTCTTCACCCTCTCTCATTCTTACTTTTATCGCTGGAAAAAGCTCGAACTAATTGCCAAGAGACGAGTGAGCACGCTCATCGTTTTCCGTTGTGGAGGCGATTCACTGTGAAATTTTCTCTTTTGCCCTATCAGCTGGCAATAATGTGGAAAAGTGTAGGAACATTAATGAGTCAGTTTAATGATGCGTATATATATATATATATATATAGAATCATAATTTAATGTGAATCGGCGAATCAAAAGTACCATGGAACTTTATTAAAATACTTGACACCGGCCAAAAATCAATTGATCAAAATAAAAAATATATGATATTCTCATTTTTTATAATATATTATATTAGAAAATCAACGAATAGAAGATAATATTCTAATCAAAGAAATTTTTTGAATAAATTGTGAAGGAAATACAGTCGAAGACTATGTTTTTAAATTACATCAAATTTATCATCGTTACTATTGACTATTTTTTTTAACCCTTACAATTTTCACTAACTCACAATATTTTTTCTTCGTAAAATTTTTGAGAAAAAATTAAAATTAAAAATGGTGACGAATAAACTTTCAAGACGATCCGCAAATCACGAAAAACATTCATCAATGCACTGTCCAGTGATCGGCTCTATTTTCCGATGGGTTTCCCCTAATATATACCATACATATATGGAATGAAGTTGGTCAGAATGTATATATAGTGTGCTGACTGGCGTGAAACGTCGTACGATTGACCGTAGAATAAAAGAGAATAACGGATGAGTGGTACGAAAAGTCGAGACATTCGATATATTGGTCTGACGATTCTGAAAAGACCGAAAGCACGCGTGCTCGTGAAAGGAAAAACGAGCGTATATATATACGAGCAAGAAATAAGACGTTGGACGTCGCACGGATCGCCGGAAAGCTACGTAATCCCAGATGAAAAACGCATTAGGAAACGAAGAAACTCTTCGGACTTTTCTCGATCCCTTCAACTCTCGCACCCCTTTTATTCTTTCCCTTCACGAGAACCTTTTTTTCCACCACTCTACATAACCAACGTGTGGCAATCCCCAATTCCGTTCCACAAATCAATCCGCTTTCCTCAAAATCCTCCAAAGATTTTCGAGATATGTGAACATATATATATGGGGCATTCCAGATCCGATATGTAATGTCGTAATGATCGATAATTTTTTCGTTATTTTTTATTTTAAATGTCAATGGAAATGCAAAGAAAAAAATACTTGCGACCGATATGAGGACTAAAAAAAAATTTGACGTGGCCAATGTGAATAAAATTTTGAATGAACACTGTCGGACTTTATGAAGCGTTTTGCACCCTTTATCATGAATTTTCTGTTTTTTTTTTTTTTTTTTCAAAATTAGGCTTACTATTGGTGTAGTGAAAATTCAAAAATGAGAAAATTAATTTTTCTGTCTTCCAATATTTCTCATCACAGAAACTCTTTTGATTTTCAACGCAAAAAGAAAAAGTATTTTTTGAATAAAGGGGAACTAGTCAATAATAAAACGACTGAAAATGATTTTGAAACGAAATCATTATTAATCGTTTTCTATACGGTTTTTTCAGAAATGGTAAAAATCTTGACAATTATTGTAGCACCCAAATCCGAGGTTTTCGAAATTATAGTGTTTTTGAGGAAAAATTCACTTAAAAAAATTCGTCATCTTTATTTAAACTGTCATTAATGATGGTTGACCTGATTTTTTTTAAATCTGAAAATTGCTAATGAATATTTTTTTCTGTTGTTTCATGACAAACTAAAAATTAGATAAATAAATACAAAATTGTGAGGTAATCGATTTTTTTTAAATATCCTATTCATTCGGCTATACGTTCTTGACATGAAAATAAATCCAATGGCTGTTCAGTGATTTCCGTAACTACTGGCTACTCGAATTTCCAACCGTCCACAGAAACGTTGCCATTCGCGTAATAGACTCGAGCTTGACAATTCAATGTGTATACTTTCTGCTTTCGCTGCATTTTCTTCTTACCGTCCAGACTCTGCCATTTCGGTAGGGGAATAGGACAAAAGTTGAAAGCGTATTTTGCCATTTTGGGCACTTATCTCTCATTGCAGGAAATTCTCGGTGTTATTCCAGAATAAATTTTGCCCGGGGTAGGAAATGGGGATGAATGGGAGATGAAAGAGGGAAAGGCTGGGTTTTCGTCGTTAGTCTCAATAAACGACGGTGCGTCTGCTAGACAGAGGGGCACGAAATAAAATTTGGCGAAAGTTGTGATTTTTTTTTGCTCGGCTTTTACTTAGAATTTAGATGTAATATGGAAGAGAAAGTATTGTGTACACCAGCTATAAGTATATACGTTAATATATGTAAGTATAAAGCATAGACGAGCCTGCACACAGAGAAATAAGCCATTAATATAAATAATTAATTTATATTAATGGTGGCGAAATCTTTGTCTCTTTTATTCGTCCGAAGACTTTCACGACGTTGTCATGCCACCTATTTATTTATGTGGAGACCAAAAAAAAAATTCGATGTGGCCAATATGAACAAAATTTTGAATGAACTCTGTTGGACTTTATGAAGCGCTTTGCACCCTTTATCATAACTTTTCTGTTTTTTCAAAAGTAGAACCAGAGAGAACGAGAGAGAGAGAGATATATTTCCGGTTTGCATTTAACACGAAGCTCCTTGTCTTTTTGGAGGCTTATATATATACATACATATATATATATATATATATATATATATATATATATATATATCTTTTTGGAGTCTTATATATATACATATAATATATTCATGCCAAGGAGTTGTACTTAAACGTTGTAATTCAAAAAATACACATGGATGTAATTTATTAGTATCTGAGAAACTAACAACTAATCGAGTGACTTTCACGATATAAAATATGAATAATTCATCTCAAATTTCCAAAGAAAATTATTTCATTTGCCTTGACAGTAATAAATTCTTATTAAATTTTATTATTTCGTTGTAAGTGAAAAAATAAAATAATGATAAAAGGGAAATGGCACAATGGTGAGACTAAAGCTCAAGCGCGCATCTTGTGTATTTTGCCAGACTCTGGTATGTTTCGTCGCAGCTGATGCTTCGTTCCTCTTTCCCCGTTGCTGGTTCTCGCTCACGAGTATTATATTTCGTCCGGTTCTGTTGAGTGTCTTTGGGACGGGCGGATGAAATAGTAATTTGCATCGGAACCCACGATCTCGGCAAGACGAGAGCTAATATATATGTATATATATACATATATAGAGCTCCAAAAGAGCATTGCACCGTCTTTCGTGCCTATGATACATATATATACATTTCAGCAAAGGTACATGTCTCGTGTGAACTTACAAGCTATTGTACTTCACCAGCCGTTAACTTATGGCTAAAACCAAAACTTTGATGATTACGCGATAAAGTTTTGATCGGGATTAGCATTTTGCGTCTCAGGACTTAGTCTTATATAACATATCGAGGCAGCTGTCAAAATATAGCAAATTCAAAGTTCGCTTTCAATTTGAATAATATATTTCAGGACAGGATAAGGAGAAACACTAATAAGTAAAAAATTGAAGTGATGAAAAATAAATTGGCTACAAGTCTAACAAATTTGTTACTCCATTTTTTAGTAATTTAAAGAATTACAATACTTATTATTATTTTTTGAAATAATTGATGCGACACGTATATTTATAATAGTCGACGAACGTCTTATTAATAAATGCAGCGAAAAACTTTTATTATGATTAAATTCAAGCAAGCGTGAAATTTGTAAAGTGATTTTTTATATTGTGATAAAATAATTTTTATGTAGGCTTAATAAAAAATACTCTGCTCATCGATTTAATATAAAATTATTTTTTTGGATGAAAAAATTAATTGAACAAAATTTTAGTAGCCCATTTGAATTATTTAAGAAAAACAAATTAGAATTTAATGTTTCAAAATGATCTTCGTTGGTGCTTTAATTTTATGGGAAATACTCATGTCTCGTGCCCGAAAGAATAACTTCTCTAGTCTGAGACTTATTCAGCGACAAAAAAAAAAAGCATCCCTTTCATTCGCTCACCCTATTTAATGAATTTAAAGCGGCGCCTTGTCGAAAAGTATATATATAAAGTCGTTAAATAAATCTCGCTTAAAACCGGTCGCCAGCAGACATTTCGCGAACATTTATTAGTCGGTTTCATTAAAAATCTTGATAAAATACTGCGAAAGCGAGAGGAGAGAAGCTTTACGAGAAGACGCGATGGCGCGTGATGAGCTGTGTGTGAGTGTGTTTCCTGTCTGTGTATCTCTGGTCAATATGCTGCTGTACTAAGCTATAACTTCTTGGTGAGAAAATTCATGTACATGGAAACGAAATGACCCTTCAGGTTTAATGTGTTTTTTTTTTTTTTTTCAATTAATTGCAATTTTAATGTGCATGATAATTGAACAAAATATTTTGACACTCACTCAACGCTAAAATATGTGTCATAGAAAAACCAATAGCCAAAATGATGAGCTGTGTGTGAGTGTGTTTCCTGTCTGTGTATCTCTGGTCAATATGCTGCTGTACTAAGATATAACTTCTTGGTGAGAAAATTCATGTACATGGAAACGAAATGACCCTTCAGGTTTAATGTGTTTTTTTTTTTTTTTCAATTAATTGCAATTTTAATGTGCATGATAATTGAACAAAATATTTTGACACTCGCTCAACGCCAAAATATGTGTCATAGAAAAACCAATAGCCAAAGTGATGAGCTGTGTGTGAGTGTGTTTCCTGTCTGTGTATCTCTGCTCAATATGCTGCTGTACTAAGATATAACTTCTTGGTGAGAAAATTCATGTACATGGAAACGAAATGACCCTTCAGGTTTAATGAGTTTTTTTTTTTTTTTCAATTAATTGCAATTTTAATGTGCATGATAATTGAACAAAATATTTTGACACTCGCTCAACGCTAAAATATGTGTCATAGAAAAAGCAATAGCCAAAGTGATGAGCTGTGTGTGAGTGTGTTTCCTGTCTGTGTATTTCTGGTCAATATGCTGCTGTACTAAGCTATAACTTCTTGGTGAGAAAATTCATGTACATGGAAACGAAATGACCCTTCAGGTTTAATGAGTTTTTTTTTTTTTTTCAATTAATTGCAATTTTAATGTGCATGATAATTGAACAAAATATTTTGACACTCGCTCAACGCTAAAATATGTGTCATAGAAAAAGCAATAGCCAAAGTGATGAGCTGTGTGTGAGTGTGTTTCCTGTCTGTGTATTTCTGGTCAATATGCTGCTGTACTAAGCTATAACTTCTTGGTGAGAAAATTCATGTACATGGAAACGAAATGACCCTTCAGGTTTAACGTGTTTTTTTTTTCAATTAATCGCAATTTTAATGTGCATGATAATTGAACAAAATATTTTGACACTCGCTCAACGCCAAAATATATGTCATAAAAAAACCAAAAAATATGTGTCATAAAAAGCCAAAATGATGAGCTGTGTGTGAGTGTGTTTCCTGTCTGTGTATCTCTGGTCAATATGCTGCTGTACTAAGATATAACTTCTTGGTGAGAAAATTCATGTACATGGAAACGAAATGACCCTTCAGGTTTAATGAGTTTTTTTTTTTCAATTAATTGCAATTTTAATGTGCATGATAATTGAACAAAATATTTTGACACTCGCTCAACGCCAAAATATGTGTCATAGAACAACCAATAGCCAAAGCCGAAGTCAATGTAGTCATGAATTAAATATTGTCTACTTTGACAGCTCTACGTAGATTACCAGGTTCACGAAGATTCAGCATTCCCAGATGGAGATAAATCAAGAAATAACTATAACAAAAATGCAACATGTTAAGGTCCAAGTTAATCTTTATCTCGTTAAGCTTTCTCCGTTTATTCTCATCACTGGACCAATCCCACTCCTTTGGCGACTGCAACGAGAGTCTAAAAAGATTTTTAAAAATCGTCTGTATGGTTTCTACTTCATCCGCCAATGGGCGGATAAAGTAACTGGCGAACTATTCCGTTATAAAACTTTCTTCACGAACAGCAGACTTTTATGTATAAATTTTTCTGTCTCATGAAAAATGTTTCGAGCATTAAAATTCAAGCGAGACTTCGATTGGTCATCTGAAAGGGTGAAAAAAAGTAATAATTGAACTTTGAAATTTTGTTGAAAAATCATTGTATTTAATCTTTTATCCATCCGTTCTAAAATACACACGTTATTTTTTTTTTTTCGAACGAACCACCCTTTTAACATCAAAAGCTTTCACGTATCTAAAATATCATATATTGCCCACGATGTAAAGGTGAGAGGGACACATGCCCGAGTGATCTCGTGAGGATTTAGTGCATGGTTCCTCGGCATAAAAGGAGACTTTCTAATAAATAAATTTAAAAAAATCCCCGGGAGCATTCATATTTTCATAACTTTGGTGGAAAGCATCGAAATATACGAATGCTGGACCCGGGCGTTTGGTGGCATACGAAGGGGGCATTAAAAGCATATTCGCAAATATCTCGCGGTATTAATATAAACTCGTGTATCTCGGCAAATGTTGATTCATGTATATATATATATATATATGTATATATAGAATCGTGGAGGGCTCTCTGTAGCAAACCGACGAGCAGACTAACAGATGCTGGGACTGAGGCCTGCCTAAACTTTTCAGCAATTCCGACGAGCTTTCCTCTTGCTACACACTGACTATATGGGGCTTTCAAGGCTTAATCGCCCTTCCTGTGATTCTCGCCACGTGTAATTTCAATTTTCCTTTTAATATATCGCAGAATAATACAAAAAATATTCCCTACCATCAATTACCAGAATTGAGAAAAAATCGGTCGATTCATTTTCAACGAAATTTGAAATGTCCACAATTTGACATTAGAAAATAAATATTAAATTCTACCAAAATGATTGTCAATAATTTCGGTTCGTTATTTGACTGAGCAGCGCTCATCTTGCAAGGATGTCAGTCCTCAATCGATTTGGCTCACCTATGTAACGAATAATAAAGTTCACACGGGGTCAAATTGACCGCAAGCTATTTTAGGCTCAAAATATCTCAAAAAGTATGCACTATTTTGGGAAAAATGTTAGAAAGTTTTTGGTAACGCGTTTATTCAACTTTAAGGCCGCACAGTTAGATTTTTTAAAAAACAAATTTTTTAGTTATCTTAAAATATGCTTCAAGTCAAAGCTGCAAAGTGCGAAATGCACTATTTTACAACAAAAAAACCTGGGGTCGGAATGACCCCTCCCTTATTTTTTAAAGCGTTCAAAAAATGTTATTCTCCAACAAACAATTAACTATAAAAATATCTGAAGTACCGATAATTTCCAAGTTTCTTTTTTAAAAATTGTCAATAACGACCAAACTAATTTTTTTTTTCTCTCTAAAAATTGGTGCTCAGTATTTTTTTCGTCTTACCCTGCAACATATTAAAAGGTGAAAAAAAAGCATAATAAAAAATATGAAAAAGCTCACTCTGCTGATTTAGCCTCGAATGCCTTATATGTATATTTGAATATATCTATATATTCGTATATATGCAAGCACCATGCCATGAGAGCCACATCAAACGGTTTTCCTTGCCCCATGGGCATTATCCCCAGTATTAGCCCCGTCTCAAACTCGAGACTCTAGTCCCTATCTACTTCCCACACTTCTTCTTCTTCTTCTTCTGCTTCTTCTTCTTCTCTGTTCCGGTGTTGGCCCCGGAGGGCGAGACGAGGACTTTCCAAAATCGACTCCCGGAAAATTTTGCCTTGTCCTTCACGTCCTTGCCAAGGACGCACAACTGACTAAAGCTTACAAGCTTCCCATGTGTGTGTGTGTGTGTGTGTGTGTGTGTATGTATGACATTCATGAACTCTCCACAAAGATGTACATGATCCTCTCTCGCTGCGGTTTCGAAGATCAGGCAAGTAGTAACTGCCCTGTACCGTTCAGACACTGCACAAGGGTCTCTTGTGGTATCAACCTTTGTCGATCTCCCCAAGTCTATGTGTGTGTGTGTGTGTGTGTGTGTGTGTGTGTGTGTGTGTGTGTGTGTGTGTGTGTGTGTGTGTGTGTGTGCACGTGTGTTCGTGTGTGTCGAGTTTTTGGGCTTAGGCACAAAAGAGAGAAGACTTGAAGAGGATGAAGAGAACCAAGAAAAGGAGAAAAAAATCTTGGATAAACGATGTGGGTACTCGAGGATGGTCCCCTGGCTCCGTTTATCTAAACTTTCACCGCGCATAAGTTTTACACCAGTAAACTCTTAGGGATGCTACTCTTCGTCCCTGTATATATGTACATGTATATTCATTACTTATTTATATTATGCAACAATAACTACAACAATAATAATAATAATAATAAGAATAAGAATAAGAATAAGAATAAGAATAAGAATAAGAATAAGAATAAGAATAAGAATAAGAATAAGAATAAGAATAAGAATAAGAATAATAAGAATAATAATAATAATAATAATAGCAATAATAATAATAATAGCACGGAACTGACGTTTCTTACGAGAAAACGAATACAGACGAGACTACCTATGATGGTTGGGACGCACGAGATTCAGGCTGGAACGGAAGTCAAGTATCTAGGGGTGACTCTGGATACGAAGATGACCTTCTGGCCTCACATACAGAAGACGGTTCAGAAGGCGGCTGAGAGGGTCGCATCCTTGAGCCGCCTAATGGCAAACACGACGGGACCAAGACCGGCGAAGAGACGACTGTTGATGGCGACAACCCACTCGATTCTTCTCTACGGGGCAGAGATCTGGGCGGATGCTCTGAAGACGAAAAAATACAGCAAAGCGATGACTAGAGTACAGAGACAGGGGGCGTTGCGGATCGCGAGCTCCTACCGGACAGTTTCTGCACAGGCTGTATTGGTGGTGGCGAGCGTAATTCCCGTGGACCTCCTCGCGGAGGAGCGCAAGAGGATCTACGGGCGCAGAGCGGACGTGAGACGAGAGGACGCGGCAAAGACTGAACGCGACAGAACGATACAAGTGTGGCAACAACGATGGACAGAAGAACAAACAGGCTACTGGACAAGACGACTGATACGGGACCTGAGACCGTGGACTGAAAGGACATTCGGGGACGTAAACTTTTACGTTACCCAGCTCCTGACGGGACACGGCTACTTTCGACGGTACCTCAACAACATGAACAGAGTACGAACCCCGGACTGCAAGTACTGTGGACACAAACGAGACGACGCGGAACACACATTTTTTATGTGCAACCAATGGACGGACTTGAGACGAGAGCTCGAGACGACAACAGGTAACATCACCCCGGACAACATAGTCCAGGTGATGTTACGCAAACAGGAATGGTGGCTACTGGTAGCCACCTACACAGAAACGATACTCCGACGAAAAAACGCGGACGGCTGCCTGGCAGACGACTGAACAGACGGAGGGACGCGACGTAACAGATGACAGACAAACGAGACGGAAGAACAAACACGGACAGAACCCCCAGCCAGAAGTAATATTAACATAGTTCCTGGTTGGGGGAGGACATCAAGGAGAGGGCGGTTTAGTGGGTAGGCCTACTTTTTTTTTTTCTGGGAGTCCCACATACCCCCCCGGCTGAAAAAGCTGGGGGATATCCGTAAAGAGGATTCCGCAACTCCTTTATCAAAAAAAAAAAAAAAAAAAAAAAAAAATAATAATAATAGCAATAATAATAATAATAACAATAATAATAGACTTATTGTGACACTTATAATTATCGAGTTATGTATACATGTATGAATAATATACATAGCGAATCTGAGCTGTCATTGTTGGAGTAATGAAACAATCGAATGGCCTCCAAGTTTGTGGTAATATCGAAAAGCTCAGAACTTTCGAGGATCTTCAATGCAGAAGGTTAGTATATAGTAGCCAATGCAGTCTATGACTACCATTTGCCTGTCTCTGCGGTCTGGTGATTTTGCTACACTATTCAGTGACCGTATAACAATGGATAAACCGCGATGATCGATGGTCATCTTGAAGTGTCTTGAAGCGTGGACTTGGCAAGTCTCTTCCCCCCCCACCTCTCTCTCTCTCTCTCTCTCTCTCTCTCTCTCTCTCTCTCTCTCTCTCTTTCCCTCTCTCTCTCTCTCTCTCTCTCTCTCTCTCTCTCTCTCTCTCTCTCTCTCTCTCTCTCTCTCTCTCTCTCTCTCTCTCTCTCTCTCTCTCTCTCTCTCTCTCTCTCTCTCTCTCTCTCTCTCTCTCTCGCTCTCTTCCCCTCACTCGCTCGCTCTTTCCATATCATCCACATATATAGATAAGATAGGATAGAGGGATGTCGAGACGAAGTTTCCGCGAGCATCCCTCTCCATCACATCCCTTTATTCTCTTGGACAACGAGAGATTTGACGCGTCGCATAATACGACCATATACTATAGCAGGGCTGATAAACAGACTTCAAGACTTTTGCAAAAAAAAAATTACGAGCAGTTCTAACCTAATTTGCAAATATCGGAGATTCCAGAGCAACTTGGCTCTAAATTGGAAACTTGGCTATTAATTTTCGAGTTTACTAATTTTTGCGAGCAATTGTTTCCGGCAATTTTCGTAACGATGAAATTTTGTTTAATTCTCGGTAGCTGTAAAGTTGTATTTCTCAAAAAAAAAGAAAGGAAAAAACATTACAGAATGATTTAGGTGTTTTGGTTTATATTTTTAAAAATTTGTTATCTATTACTTTTACTATTTTTTTAAGAATTCTATTAACGTTTAAAAAATTAAAGTTATTCGTAATATTCAATTTTTATTTTCTGAGGAGAGGGAGAGGTCAAGGTTCAAAGTTATCTATTACTTTTATTATTTTTTTAAGAATTCTATTAACATTTAAAAAATTGAAGTTATTCGTAATATTCAATTTTTATTTTCTGAGGGGAGGGAGAGTTAATTGAGGTTCAAAGTTATCTATTACTTTTATTTTTTTTTTAAGAATTCTATTAACGTTTAAAAAATTGAAGTTATTCGTAATATTCAATTTTTATTTTCTGAGGGGAGGGAGAGTTAATTGAGGTTCAAAGTTTGTTTTATATACTCCTGTGCATGACTGTCAAAGCTGGTGCTCCGGTGTGATGTTTTATATAGGACACAACACATTCGTGACCGTGATGCGCTGCGCATCAGGAGATTACGAGTGATTCAATGGATAGTTTGGGTTTGGTTAAGAGATAGGATATGATACGTGTGTATATATAGGATGTGTATAGGCTCTTTGGGTTTATATGGATAGACTCTGCAGTATCTCGTTTTGTGGGTCCAGCGAGATTCTCTCTCTCTCTCTCTCTCTCTGTCTCTCTTTCTGTCTCGTAGTGAATGCAGCGTGCAAAGGCAGGAACTATCCAACAAGTATGCTCTCACGGTATGGCTCTGGCCAGATGATGTTTTGCATGTAGGTTAACGGGACCCCCGTAAGCTATAAGCTAACTGCATTCCCGGTGTATCTTATTATCAGCAATAACGGCCAAAAGCTTCGGGGTGTATTTTGCTACGTACATATATATATATATGTATATATAGACGAGAAAGTACTGATTGCCTAGCCCACAGGATTTTGTACGGACCCTTTAATGACGTCACTTGTCAAGGGAAATTATCTCATCCGAGTGACGGGTTGTGCAACCAAAAATTACTATCCTGAGTTAGGTATATTTTCATACGAGGTCCCTTTAACAATAATCCTTAAGTCTGTAAAGCAATTTTTCAACTCGTTTTTATTACGATTTTTTTTTTTTGCGTTCTGGGCAAGTACAGAATTTTTATTTTAAATGCAATGGCACATTTTTACAAAATACATAAATATATACAATTTAGTAATTTTTTTATAACTTCGCCTCAGTTTCCTGGTCACTATAGGTATTTTAGTTGGCCTTAAAATATAATTTTAAAAAATAAAACGTTCAGTTGTATAACGATTTCAATATTATCTGATGTGTATCCTCAAATTTAACTATAGCCTCCCTTTAATCAATTAATTATTTCGCTTTTTTTTGTCGAATTTGTACAATCGCAAGATTTCTCGTCATTTTTCCATTTTTCTAGCCCACACATCGCAGCTTCACCCTTCCTCAATTTCAAAAATTTAAATCAACGATAAGCAAAAATCTGTTAAAAAAAAAAATAACACGAGACAATTTTATTTCACATTTTTATAAAAAATTTACAAACGTTGATGAAATGTGTTAAAAAATGCTGACAATATATATTTACAAAATGGAAAATGCTAACAAAGACTTTTTTAATATTGATAAAAAGCTTTTTTTTCACGAGAATTCGTATACGTATATGTAATGGTCAAGCGTAAAGTTTTTTTCGGTGACCGCGTCGACGAAAAGTCCCTTTTGAATAAATCTGAACTTTAACTGCAGAGCACACAATCGGAGCTTTTATACGTCGTTTACCGTCGACGTTACAGACGAGCGAATCTTCTTTTATTCCGAATGACCCCCCGCAAGGAGAGAGCGAGAGGGTAGAAAGCACGGCTAGAAAAATACGAGAGTGATGCTAGTGGACCAAAAACCACCGACCGGAATCTTTTGTATACATAATATAGATATAGAAAGTATATATGTATATTTTTTATCCGTACACACACACACACACACACACATACATATATATATATATATATATATATATATATATATTTGTATATGTACATCTCAATTTATATTCACAAAATTCTCGTTCCACATCGGTTCTCTCATGTTATTTTCCAGAGGACCGAATTCGAATAGAAAACATTTGCTCGATGATGGAGAGGAGGTGGAGAGGATTCGGCCTGAAGCACTCAACGCAGTAAAATATATAGTGACACGGAAGGGGCAAAAGATCGGGGAAACGATGAAATATACTACGTCATCCCCGATGACGAATATCTCAATACTCCAATGGGTTTTAGGCAATTCGCTAGTGAATAACGTCATGAATTATGAATAATGGATTTTGAAAAAAAATTGTATTTAATTAAAAGTTCCAGATTTTTGACAAATGTGATCCATGCGAATTTTTCGTTATTTTGCCTCACGCTTCAACTAATAAAATCAATAAGTTTCCTTTCCTGAAAGATTCGCGATACGAGAACATTTTTGTAGTTTGATTTATTAATTCAAGGGATTCAATTTATAGCTGTTTTCAGCATCTTCGGTTGTTATCAATCTGGACCAAATTTGACAGAATAAGGGATTCAATTTATAGCTGTTTTCAACATCATCGGTTGTTATCAATCTGGACCAAATTTGACAGAACAAGCACAGTCAACACATGCTAAATGGCGGAGAGAGAGGGAGGGAGAGAGGTGACAGTCAATATTGAGATACGCATCATTAGAATGAAAATGGAATCGAAATAATTAGCTCGAGTAAGGTTTTAAAATGCTCCCCAGATAAACTCTGGAAAGTCGAGAGGGGGCTGATACATACACTCAGTATATATATATATATATGCTGCCGACAATCTTCGAGAATCAATAATTCAGCACAAGAATTTCACGAGCATACGTACGGTTTCCTATGTTATATACCCAAATTTTTTTTTTTTTAATACAAAATTTTCGATGTAAAAAAGCTTGCATCAAGTACATTTGTGCATACTCACGTGTCATTATTGCCTTTTTAATGCATTTTTAGAGCTTTCCCCGAATTAGTATTCAAAACCGACAATATTTCCTTCCTTTTATTCGTTGGGGTAGCAAAAGTTTTAATTTGCTCCATTATTAACCGGTCCGTTCTATTAATTAAAAGTTCAAAATTATCGAAAAAGTTCATTTTCAATTTTTACGGTAATTTTTCATCATTTACAGTAATATTTGAACGAATGGAATCAATAGCTCAATAGTTGTTTTAAAAAACAGAGGTATTTTGTAAGTAGTTTATTACAAATATTACTAGATAGAGATATTTTTTTGACGTTTAGATATATTGCTATAATTAATTACGATAATGCTAGTCAAAGACAATTTTTTAAATTATTTTTTCAAAATACATTTTTTTTCATTATTGGATTTACTTTTTTTTTTTTTAAATTCACTCGAAAAAAGTCTTTTACCATATTGTCGATAATTAATTACGTCGATTTGGAACGATGAGTGACGTGGTTCGCGTTCTCGTTAAAAAAGCTCTGCCACAGTTTCCTTTTAATTCTTTTTTATCTTTCTTACCCTGTTCACAGCCTAAATCTTATATCTTGCTTCATACTTTTTTTTAATATTTTTATATTTTTCTTTCGTTACGAAGCTTATGTGCAACACCGCACACGCTACAGTGCCAAAAGCTTTATGCAATGTACACCACACATTCTTGATAGTTTGCAACACGCTCGACAGTCTTTTCTCTTTCACAGACATGACCCAAGAACAATATACGACAAAGACGTCCGTGCCATACAAAACTTTTATTTCGTCCATTAAAACATATTTTCCCGAGTATATAAGCTCTTGCGTCTTTCTTCTTCTTCTCTTCTTCGTTTTATTCTCTTTTTTTGTTTTCTCGAGAAGGCGTAATGCAAAACTATTGCCAAGAAATTTTCCGAGTAAATTTATCAAGACTTAACAATCACCAATTCGTTTAGTTTTCGGATTCAATTTCTTTCGATTAAAACGAATAAATTCACACACACACACACACACACACACACACACACAGAGAGAGAGTGCATGCGTGCGTAGGTGTGTATTTTTATAATTTACTGAATTATTTTATAGTGAATGCAACTGTAAATTACTAATAATTACATTACTAATAATTACATTACTAAAAATACTAATGTATTTTTAAGTAATGTATTACATAAAATTCCATTAATGCATAGTTCCTGAATTAAATATTCTCACAGAGACGCACAGTCTACTCACTGACACTCACAAGCATTCACAAACACTCGCACAGAGATTCGAATAGAGATTTGTAGCACTCACACAGATATTGCTTGCACAGGCTCTCAAGATTATATTTGAGGTCTCTATGGGGTTAAAAAAAAAGATATGAGATTGCAAAAGTCTACGAGTTTATACTACTCACTAACGTTCCCCTTTATCTTGTTAACTTTATCTAATCCACATATATTGGATAAATTTCACCCTGTCCTAATAAATTTTTCAATAACAATGGAAAAACCATTCACAGACAATTTTTTTACTGCGAGCACAAAAAGTTCTCAGCACAGAAAGTATCAAAATATTTCCGGGGTCAAATGTCAATTTCTCGCCCCAGTATCGATACGACAAAACTGTTTAGTGTCCAGCACCATGAATACTTTTTTATTCGAGTATTATTCGATACGAGGTCGCTGCTCTCCATCGACCATTCTCACGTCTTCCCTTTTTGCCTTGTGGACTCCCATGGAAGATCTATCGCTCGCGGCTGTGCTGGTGAGATATACATGCATGTAACTCGACGCAAAACGGAATAAAGTAACCAACCGGAGGTCCGGACCTCGGGTATTCCCTTGGAAACTTATTACCTCCCTCGCGATCTTCCGTTTGGATGCGTGCACGCGCATTTTCTCATTGCTCAACGCCCTCCACCCCTGCCACGAGATATATATATATATACGTATTCAAGGTTTATGTGTACAGAGAAGTTTCATGTACATCACATATACGCGTGCAAGCGCGAAATGCAAATTGCGCTCTGGAACTCTCTGCTGAGAGTTCTGCGACAAGTACTTCATTCTGTGTATAATGCACATATGTATATGTCAATAAGTATAGCTGCATTCTCAGGAGTACAGAACAGCTCTTTGAGTATGTACATAATCTTATATGACGAGCGAGTCCACGTAGATAGGACAGAGTGAGATAAAAACGTACCGTGGGGTAAAATGGCATAGTACTAAAAATGTTTTTTTTTTCACGCATTAAAATAATACTTTGTATATACAGGGTGTACCATTTAAAAAAAGGATTAAAATAAATCGAAAACATACAAAAAAACATTCCTACAAAAGTTTTACGGTCTCGAGGGGGACATCATGATGATAATATACATTTATTTTTTATTTGACCCGCTTACGAGATATCGCGGTGACTTTCAATATTTTAAATGGAAACGTATATTTTTTATTTTATTTTGTAAAATCACCAATGTAATTTTTTTTTGTGTGATTCTTATAGATGAATCCAACAAAAATAAAAAATATCTCTAGCTCAAAAATTAAGTATAGTATAGTATAGAGTGAGATAAAATCGTGCCTGGGGTAAAATGGCATAGTACTAAAAATGTTTTTTTTTTCACGCATTAAAATAATACTTTGTATATACAGGGTGTACCATTTAAAAAAAGGATTAAAATAAATCGAAAACATGAAGTCGTACAAAAAAAAAATTCCTACAAAAGTTTTACGGTCTCGAGGGGGACATCATGATGATAATATACATTTATTTTTTATTTGACCCGCTTACGAGATATCGCGGTGACTTTCAATATTCAATACTTTCAATGATAATCAATAATATGATAATGATAATGATAATGATAATCAATAATTCAATGACTTTCAATATTATAAATGGAAACATATATATTTTTTTTTTTTTGTAAAATAGCTGATTCTTAGATGAATCCAAAAATAAAAATAAAAAATATCTCCAGCTCAAAAAATTACGAATTATGGCAGTTTGAAGTTTTCTGAATAACGCATGTACACGAACTTTTTGGGGTGAGGAAAGGAAGCGGACGTCAACCCAAATCTGAATCCTGACTCAAACTGAAAATGCCATCAAAATTCCATCTCCTGCATTATAAGCATTAACCAAGGTGTACCACGTGGAGGTGCAAGGTCGTATTAACATCTCGTGGGTATGTTTGCGTTTGTGCGTTTATGCGTGTGTTTTCGATTTATTCTAATGCTTTTTTTCTCAGAAATATGAAGAGATATTCGGCCTCGTCACATTTCTCATGGGGCATGTTTGTTCCATATTTTCTCGTGGGACATATTTATCTTATATGCTCTTATGGGACATGGTTGGCCCATATTTTCTCGTGGGACATATTTATCTCATATGTTCTTGTGGGACATGGTTGGCCCATATTTTTTCATGGGGCATATTTGTCCCATATTTTCTGATGGGACATATTTATCTCATATGTTCTTATGGGACATAGTTGGCCCATATTTTTTCATGGGGCATATTTGTCCCATATTTTCTCGTGGGACATATTTATCTCATATGTTCTTGTGGGACATGGTTGGCCCATATTTTTTCATGCGGCATATTTGTCCCATATTTTCTCATGGGACATATTTATCTCATATGTTCTTGTGGGACATGGTTGGCCCATATTTTTTCATGGGGCATATTTGTCCCATATTTTCTCATGGGACATATTTATCTCATATGTTCTTGTGGGACATGGTTGGCCCATATTTTTTCATGGGGCATATTTGTCCCATATTTTCTCATGGGACATATTTGTCCCATATTTTTTCATGGGACGTTCTTTCACGTATGTCTACTGTTTAAAATATTTCTTATATCTATCATACGTCTCTACGTCTGTGACTACTTTTAAGGTCGCAGCTTTCTTAATAATTATTCAATGTACTTTTCGTCGTGGCAGATGTTTTGCTCAAAATCTGCCGTATCGATTTCACTACTTATAAGCAAAAAAATACCGATTACAGAGGCTTCGTTCAAAAAAATCCAAGTGGTTATCAAATAGGGAGAAATCATGGGTGCAGCGTTTTAACATTAATTGTTAATAATTATTCATCAAAGTGATCATTGACTGGCATCCGGTCATTAACTAATAAACTTACCTCATAGTTTTATCATGCATTTCTTAACCTCAATTTCTCAATTTTGCATTGGTATTTTTTTTTTTAAATTCGTAAATTCGTTATTTTTCAAAAGTGTTTCATTTTACCCCACCGAACAGTTTTCCCTCTCTGTCCTATATACGCGTATGTGTATACAGACAGTACGTTCGCACAAAGCCTGTTTACGGATAAACAAAACGACAGAGCGATTCAACGAAACGCAAGGGACTCGATCTCCTTTGTAGTCAAGGGATTCACAAGGGAGAATATATGTGTACGTATGTCTCTTTCTATTTCTCTGTATCGTACCCTTCCGCCCCGTTTGCCGTTTCAATATCCAGCGACAAACGAGAACCTGAGGGGGTTTTGCTTGCCTTCGCGCAACAAGCAAAGCCGCACTCGGCGAATCTTGAGTAAGTCGACTTGTACATTTACATACATTTATATATACATGTACGTATATGTCGATATACATATACATATAGATTTATATGTATACTCTTGCACTGCCGATTCCAGGACTATCGAGAAAGAAAATAAAATGTTCTACTGTACGAATTGCTGACGTCGAAATTTTCTCATATCCTCTTATCTCTATGTAAAAACTCTGCACGAACTTTTTCTAGGATCAGCATCTTTTGGAAAAATTGTCCCTCCGTGAAAATGTGTGAGGTCAAGAAGCATCGCGGAAGCTTATTCGTGACTGAAAGTGTAATGAATAATAAGCACGGTCTAGCTTCTCGCACCCTCTCGAGATCTTATCGGCTCCACTGTCAACATCCAACTAATATCACGTACAACGTGGCGGTTTAATTGGAACACCCCTTCTATACGAACATCCAGTGATCTCTCGCCAACCCCCTTCGCTGTATACATTGCGGGGTCGTTTTTTTTTTTTTTTTTTCGTCGTCATCGTTTCTTCTTTTTTTTCAAGGCACTTAGATCAGCTTTGCAAAAAAAAAATCCCCTCCACGCAAGAGAATCGCTGATATCACTCTAACGGGGTTTCGGGCCCATATTCAACTTTTGATGTGCTGGAAGTTATGATGGCATATAGGCCCAAACAGTTGCTCCGGAGGCGCCATCTATGCTCGGAGCGCAGATTTATCGTTGAGTCACCAGCGCCATATGGCGGTTTAATGCCTCACCAATGTAGCTGTTAAGCACTGATAACGGGTTTTTTGAATAACGAACGAGCACCATTTATAATGTATGGGCCTATTACTGTAGCCATAATTGAGTTATCGTTTAATTTCGGTGTTAATATTTTTAATACGAATACTTTCCAATATCTCCTCTTTGCGTATAAAAATATGGGTCAGCTGGAGTCAGCTGGTAACCACCAAGCCTCATGGACGCGACCGCACGATGGCGCTAGGCGCTGCGCTAGGCGTTGCGCTTTTCAGGTACCATTTGACACACTGCTGGGTCCAATTGGCAAAATTCATTTTTAAATGGATGCAATTAACCCTCAGGGTACGGACTGGCTTACCGTAACTCTATACGCAACGTAACTTTTTTATAGTCCGAACCCTGTGGGTTAAGTCTCTGTCCGATCCGAATGAAAAAATTATGGAACGTATTGTAAACATTGCAGAATAAATTTTGTCAATAATAACGTAGCAAATCAAATGAAAACATGTTCAAAAAAATTTAAATGTCAAAAAAAAAAAACAACTTTAGCATTAAAAAAATCATAACTTTCTCATTTTGTATCTTTATTAGCTAAAATTTGTTGGTGACGAGCTTTAGATGTGGTACTTTGAGATAAAAAAAATAATCCGCGTTTTAAAAAATAACTATGAATCTTTTTGATCCAAAGTAGCAATGGACGCCGATTAATTTGCATATCTTCATCTTCATACAATATCTTTGTCTTCATATCGTCATCTTTATATTTTCATCTTGATATATCGTAGCCATTAACCGCGCGGGAATAGGAAAATTTACTCTTAAATTCCTGTAGAGATGCAGTAGATACAGCAAGGTCGTTGCACGAAACTACTGTAATAGAGTTGGTAGAGCACAGAGAGAACAGAAACGACAAAGTTACAGTTTGGTGTTTGCAGGTGCGATGAGAGGGTGCAGCTTGCCCTGTGAAATAGACAGTAGGAAAGTAAAGGAGGGGTGGGGGATGATGGCCGTCACGGAAGAGGCAACCAAGTGTCCCGTCTCTGGCTGACTTTAGGGCCTTTAATCTGATAATGCAACCTCGTCGTTGCGGGCACGAGGCAAATAAGTGTATGTGTATAGCAAAGAGAATGTTGGACCAACGGACACATTGCTACAGTACCATCTCAGCTGATTGCGTTTTCAAAATGAAAATGAAAGAAGTCTCGGTAGTGCGGAATCCTGTAAGTTCTAAGTAGGTACTGGTCGGGAACTTCAAGAAACACACGAACACATCCGGAGTTACAGTGCCCACATATATATATATATCTTGACGATTCTTAGCGAGAAAATCCTGTAAATCACGAAGCTTTCGTCTGATGAGAAAATAATAATGGATGAGAAAATAATCAATCCGTATCATGAAGCTTTCTGCCCTTCTTATTTAGCAAAATTTCGATTTGAAATTTTGAAGGAGGTGAAAAAAATGATAAAATTAGAGGATTTTGGTGATTTTTTTTTAAGATTTAGACAGCTTTAAAAAAACATTGAAGCGTCGTCTACTTGAATTTTGAGTCTACCCGGGGGACGATACTGAGGATGAAAATTAACCATCGACCCGGAGCCTATGAAGCTTTCTGCTCTTCCATCGCGCTTCGCTAACCAAAACCGAACTCGACAACATTTCACCTCATGAGGCAAATTTTCGAATCTAATTGGTGCCTGTCGAACGATTTACACCGCCATTATTAACGCGGAGAAAAAATTCAAAGAATTAGAGAATTTTGGTGTTGACTTCTTATAGGCTTGGACATCCTTAAAAAAAAAATTATAACCGTCGTGATGGTGGACGCGAAAATAATAAATAATGCTACACTACCATCTCGACTGATTGCGGTTTCAAAATGAAAATGAAAGAAGTCTCGGTAGCACGGAATCCTGTAAGTTCTAAGTACTGGCCGGGAACTTCGAGAAACACACGAGCACATCCGGAGTTACATTGCCCATATATATATATATATATATATATATATATATATATATATATATATATATATATAGATATATATATATATATATAGATATATAGATATATATCTATACAGCATATTTGTAGGAAACTTTTGCAGGCGATACTAGAATATTATTATTTATTTTTTTCCACATCTGAACCCTTTGGGAAAAATTCATAATGATCGTAACTCTCGCATAATCACACGCTTGCATTAAAAAATCTTGATTCTTCGTCCACGGATTTGAGTATTATTTTTTAAACGTTGCCGGAAAATGAAAAAATATTTATCTCGAGCCAAATCATTAACATTTTTTTTAATTCTCAAAGCTTTACCATTCAAACTAAATGCTTCTAATTCTTCGTCGAAATAATACTATTTCAAGTTCATTCATTGGCTAAATTTAATTCTGGGCATACTAATAATTCATTTTTTTCACTCTACCTTTCTCCTTTCCAAGCCATCTATCTTATTTATAAAATTGAAAACATTTGCAAAACTTACTCTCTCGTGACAAAAGTTTGAAAATCTAATCGTTCATTCGGTTAAATTCGTTCGAAACTCGAGCAACGTATTTTTTTTTTTTTATCTTTTTTTTTTGTTTATCATTTCCTAACTCGCAGAGTCGAGATAGCCCTCACTGTTTCCGGGTCGTCCAATACTCTCTGCAGCAAGAGAGATTTAATGGCGCAAAGTTTCATCGGGGTGGTGTAATTAAAAGTAAACATACACTATAAACTGGGATATGGGAAAAAATAAAAGTTTTTCTGAGAGGGGCATATTGTCGGTGTATAGAGCGAGAGAGCCACTGAGAAAAGAAGCACAGTCAATAGTCACGAAAGCCTCGTATGGGTGTGTGTGTTGGTGTATTTCTCCGAGAAACTACTAAAAAACTGTAGCTTTGGGCTTTTTTCCCACAAGTTGGGCCCCTATTCTGTATACTGTCGCGCCTAGCCACTTATATGTACTTGTATGTTATATATGTATATATATATATATATATATATATATATAGCAAATCCAAAATTATAAAGACGTATATTTTGTGCTTATATAGACAGCGGATACGCCCTTATGGTTTTAATTACACACGATATATATAATGGTAGCGTTAACATACATGTATATATAATATATATATAGCGAGCTTTCGACGGTGTCATTTTTCACGTTGCTCATGAAAAAAGTTAGATCGCCCTAACCGGCCAAATAAATTGCCTGTGGAAAAGCCCACGGTCGCTCTCTCGCGAGCACCGAACTTTCCTTCATTTTCCTCGGAAGCTGCGGGGGTACCGTGTGTGTGTGTGTTTTTTTTTCGTCATCTCTCTTTCTATCTCATTGAAACGTGCTCGGGATTTTCCCTCTCTACTTTTTTTTTTTCATTCTTGACGTTTTTTTTTTTTTTTTTTTTCGTCACGAACAAATTAATACCAGTCGCGTAGGGGTTGAAGAGATGACCGGGGAGATGAGAGTACGATGTTCGTCCGAGCGAACAGTCCGCGCGTTGGGATAGGAATACGTAATTGAGTCTGTCTCTTGATGCCCCCACTGAGTCATACCACACGCGATCAACTCGAATATTTTATTGGACTCTGGCCTGGATGTGAAGCTTTTTTTAATTTTTTTATATCAAGGTAAAAAAGACATTGATCGAGTTTTATGTGAATTTTATGATAAAGCTGCAATTAACGAATGGGGGGAATTTGATGAAAGAATTAAAATTAATTTTGTAGCATATCACTCATAAATTTTATAATTATTCCATACTATTCAATAATTCATTTAATTTTCATAATAATATAATTCTATTTGACAATAAATAATAAACCCTTTCTATTTACAATTTTACCATTTATAATTATGATTATTTAATTAATCGAATACTGATGATGCAAAAAAAAAAACCATTGAAATTTCTTTTCAACCTTTTAGATCTCATTATGGGTTCTTTTCAACTGAAAAAAAAAATGTAATCATAAATTATCCACGAGCCAGCTCATAAATCATATCGTTATATTTATTTTTATTAATGTCTTCGAGACGCTCCAAACAATCCGATCTTAAATTATAATCCAAGGCTAAATATATAAATATAATATATAAATATATAAATTATAATCAGCCACTCCTATACCATACTTTTATTATTCCCACCTTTCGGCTTTTTCCAGAACACGTAGAAACGAGGTCGATGGGAATACTTCAAGGTATCTATATATACCTTCTATTATATCTATATATAATACGTACTTTTTCACACACACACACACACACCCACATATATTTTGCAACAAGTCAAAAGCAGAGATGAAGGAAAAATTCCGTAACAGCCCCTATAACGCCGGGGTGAGAGAAATCGAATATGTTTCGTTATACGAGAGCGCGCCAGCCAAGAAGAAGATGCGGTTTTGTTTCAGCCGAGTTTTTCGAATATACATGCATATATATATATATATATATATATGTATAAATATAGAGGAGAGGATATGAAAATTCTATCCGATATGGTAATACAGGGGTGGGTTAGAAGGGGCGTTTGCCTCAGTATCGGCTTGGATGCACTTATAGGCCGTTCTTATATATATATATATATATATATATAGGCACCATTTCGCTCAGGTCGGTTTTGAGAGCACTATACACCCTCGAACGGTGCACTCGCGAAATGGCCGATTGTTCTAGCAGCCCTGCGGCTTTTTCAATCCTCTCCCTCCCGCCCCTATATATATATATATATGCATTTCGACATTAGCATAAACCCATAGGTTTTCCAACAATTTTAACATTATTTGGTATTTTCTATATCCATAACGCTCTATATATAAACGTATGGCCAGTTGTCCGCGAATTCAAACGCGACAGCTGCTATTTTGCTTCTGGTGCATTAACCGTGTATTCCTGCTGCTGTACTACTGGGAGACTCGAGAGGTCATTTTGTAGACGCAAACTGACGGCAGGACCAGAGAGAGAGAGAGAGAGAGAGAGAGAGAGAGAGAGAGAGAGAGAGAGAGAGAGAGAGAGAGAGAGAGAGAGAGAGAGGACAAGAAGAGAGAGAGAGAGAGAGAGAGAGAGGACAAGAAGAGAGAGAGAGAGAGAGAGCGAGAGAGAGAGAGCGAGAGAGAGAGAGAGAGAGAGAGAGAGAGAGAGAGAGAGAGAGAGAGAGAGAGAGAGAGAGAGAGAGAGAGAGAGAGAGAGAGAGAGAGAGAGAGAGAGAGAGAGAGAGAGAGAGAGAGAGAGAGAGAGAGAGAGAGAGAGAGAGAGAGAGAGAGAGAGAGAGAGAGAGAGAGAGAGAGAGAGAGAGAGAGAGAGAGAGAGAGAGAGAGAGAGAGAGTGCGAGAGAGAGCGAGAGAGAGAGAGAGAGAGAGAGAGAAAGAGCGGACCAGAGAAATTTTACGAGCTCAACATTTTGCATGATTTCGCGTGTCAGCGACCGCGCCGCATAATAACCGCAAGTCCGCATCACGGATTTTAATTACACACATTGGATAACAAGAGAAAAATCTCTCGGTAGTGGTGAAATTCTATATTTGGTACGTATATACGATGCCAATGTTGCCGAAATGTGTATAATGCAACTGGGGTGGATAAAATTGAGAGAAATTGAAAAAAAAAAAAGAAGAAAAAAATTGTAAAATGTAAATAAGGAGGTCAATGAAATTCGTGCACTCGCGAAGTTCATGGGTGGTGAATCATATATTTTTTTTTTTTTTGTTACAGGTGAAAAATATTCGTTGCATTTTATTGTTTGAATGATCGAAATCGGCGTGGGCAAAAATAATAAAAAATCGTTGATATTGGAGGAAAAAATTGCTATGGAAAGTGAAATAAAACTTGAAAATATGTTTGAATTTTTTTTTTAGGAGAAACTTCAGTACCTCGTATACGATATTTTCACCGATGACGTTGATGATTTTCACGAATCGATCTCGCTCTCAATATGTGGAAAATTATTTTCGGCTGAAAATTCAAACACTTTGCAGCAAATGGTCCAATGACGATGTCTCTCCAGCCTCTGCAGCCTTTCAGACCTAAGCTTTATATTTTAAATTAAATTGACTGAATCGAACATACCTTTCTGAATTTCTTTTACAATTTGACAGCTGCACGACGAACGCCATTTTGTAAATTCACCCTCTCACTCATCAAATGTTAATCAAATTTACTGATTATCGTTACATCAATAATAATAAATTTTAATCACACTCGTATCGTTCCACGGTCTATTTTTTATTCCAGAAAAAATCCAAGTGGAGAATTGAAAGAGTATTAAAAAAAAAAAATAGAAATTATTAAGAGGTGATTATGAAAATGGAAATTAATTAATAAAATTAAATGACGAACAGTAACAGTGCAGATTTATAATTCGTCAGGCAACAAATATAGCTAAACTAGGAATTCGATTTCGTGGACAATCCACACACGCTGATTGTTCATTAATCTTAGATTGTCCATCCATCAAAATCTAACTGAACTATTTCATCCCTCGAAGCATTTTCCACTGACCCAGAAACTTCGTGAACGAGAATAAAAAGTTTCTTCATACGATCGTCGAGTATTTTGCAGTTACCAGGCTGTGAATTATATCGTGTCTGACCTCACATAGAAATTTCTACAATTTTCCCCGCAAAACTCGGCTCTCTCTCTCTCTCTCTCTCCCTCCCATCATTTGTACGTGATACCGGTCCAAAATGCATTTATCACGGCTGTACGGGGTGAAGTTTACAGCTGCTTGGAACGTTAGGCAGGGCACAGAGAAAGAGAGAGAGAGAGAGAGAGAGAGAGAGAGAGAGAGAGAGGCTGGAAAGAGCTGAAGCATTATAGGAGCCTACAAATTATAGCGTGCGCCAAGAGCACAAGCCAGCAAGGAACATTCCGCGGCAGCGAACAGCGAGCTACGTCCTCGTTCTCCATCGTTTCCAACTTCAACCCTGAATTCTCACATTTCTGTATCTATCTATATACATACATAACCTCCCCCGTCCCCGACTAATTCACATTATATTGGAAAGGCATAGCACAACCCATATTGGACGCAGCGATTCACCTATTTTACTATATATATGTATATATATATATATATATATATATATTCTGGAAGAAGATACCAGGACACGATCCAGCGTCCGGTCACCCTCCTCTCGTTATTCCCTCGTTACCACCCTCGTTATTGATTTTTCGTTCGAAAGCACCAAAACCTCATCGCTATTAACTGAAAAGAATTTAATAATGTACAAGGGAAAATAACGGCTCACCGGAAAACCCAAAAGTTTTTAAATTTTCAAAATCTTCAAACGATATTTGCACTGTTGAATGTTTGGCTGGGAAATTTTAAAGGGGGAGAAGAAATTGAAAGACTTGAAGGATTCAGATGGGAATTTTTTAAAGCTTGGACTGTCTCAAGTTATTTTTTTATTCGAGCATCAATTTGGACTTTAAGGGTAGCATAGGGACGATTCTTAGCGAGGAAATCCTGCAAATCATGAAGCTTTCGGGTCATGATAAAATAATAATGGACGAGAAAATAATCGATCTGGAACATGAAGCTTTCTGCCCTTCTTATTTTGCAAAATTTCAATTTGAAATTTTGAAGGAGGTGAAAAAAAAAGATAAAATTTGAGGATCTTGCTGAAATTTTTTTAAGGTTTGGACAGCCTTAAAAAAACTTTGAAGCGTCGATGACTTGAATTTTGAGCCTGCCCGGGGACGATAGCGAGGAAGAAATTTAAGCATCGACCCGGAGCCCATGAAACTTTCTGCTGTTCCAAATTTTCGAATCTAATTGGTGCTTGTCGAACGTTTTACACCGCCATTTTTAACGAGGAGAAAAAATTGAAAAAATTAGAGAATTTTGGTATCGACTTTTTATAGGCTTGGACAAGCTTTTAAAAAAAAAATTACAACCGTCGTCTTCCCTGAAGCTTCCCTACTTTCTGCCCTTCTTATATTGCAAAAGTTTGATTTTAAATTTTGAAGGAGGTGAAAAAAAAAGATAAAATTGGATGATCTTGCTGAATTTTTTTTAAGGTTTGGACAGCCTTAAAAAAACGTTGAAGCGTCGTCTACTTGAATTTTGAGCCTACCCGGGGACGATAGCGAGGAAGAAATTTAAGCATCGACCCGGAGCCTATGAAGCTTTCTGCTCTTCCATCGCGCTTCGCTAACCAAAGTTGAACGCGATAACATTTCACCTCATGAGGCAAATTTTCGAATCTAATTGGTGCTTGTCGAACGATTTACACCGCCATTTTTATCGAGGAGAAAAAATTGAAAAAATTAGAGAATTTTGGTATCGACTTTTTATAGGCTTGGACAAGCTTTTAAAAAAAAAATTACAACCGTCGTCTTCTCTGAAGCTTCCCTACTGAAGCTTTCTGCCCTTCTTATATTGCAAAAGTTTGATTTTAAATTTTGAAGGAGGTGAAAAAAAAAGATAAAATTGGATGATCTTGCTGAATTTTTTTTAAGGTTTGGACAGCCTTAAAAAAACGTTGAAGCTTCGTCTACATGAATTTTGAGCCTACCCGGGGACGATAGCGAGGAAGAAATTTAAGCATCGACCCGGAGCCTATGAAGCTTTCTGCTCTTCCATCGCGCTTCGCTAACCAAAGTTGAACGCGATAACATTTCACCTCATGAGGCAAATTTTCGAATCTAATTGGTGCTTGTCGAACGATTTACACCGCCATTTTTATCGAGGAGAAAAAATTGAAAAAATTAGAGAATTTTGGTATCGACTTTTTATAGGCTTGGACAAGCTTTTAAAAAAAAAATTACAACCGTCGTCTTCTCTGAAGCTTCCCTACTGAAGCTTTCTGCCCTTCTTATATTGCAAAAGTTTGATTTTAAATTTTGAAGGAGGTGAAAAAAAAAGATAAAATTGGATGATCTTGCTGAATTTTTTTTAAGGTTTGGACAGCCTTAAAAAAACGTTGAAGCTTCGTCTACATGAATTTTGAGCCTACCCGGGGACGATAGCGAGGAAGAAATTTAAGCATCGACCCGGAGCCTATGAAGCTTTCTGCTCTTCCATCGCGCTTCGCTAACCAAAGTTGAACGCGATAACATTTCACCTCATGAGGCAAATTTTCGAATCTAATTGGTGCTTGTCGAACGATTTACACCGCCATTTTTATCGAGGAGAAAAAATTGAAAAAATTAGAGAATTTTGGTATCGACTTTTTATAGGCTTGGACAAGCTTTTAAAAAAAAAATTACAACCGTCGTCTTCTCTGAAGCTTCCCTACTGAAGCTTTCTGCCCTTCTTATATTGCAAAAGTTTGATTTTAAATTTTGAAGGAGGTGAAAAAAAAAGATAAAATTGGATGATCTTGCTGAATTTTTTTTAAGGTTTGGACAGCCTTAAAAAAACGTTGAAGCTTCGTCTACATGAATTTTGAGCCTACCCGGGGACGATAGCGAGGAAGAAATTTAAGCATCGACTCGGAGCCCATGAAGCTCTTCCATCGCGCTTCGCTAACCAAAGCCGAAAACGATAACATCTCTGCTTATGAGGCAGGAGCTTATCTCTCTGGCTCTACTCGTTGATCTTTCGGAGGCACACCGGAAGCCACCACCGGTATTATATACCCCCATAGCAGACTCCTTTGTAATCCATTATAGTTTGCAAAATGATGCTGGAAACTGCCACGGATTCCCCCAGGCTAGAACCTCACTTAACCGTCAGGCCCCTTTTCTTCATTCTAGACCGGATTCATTCCAGAGCATGCAATGACAAAATTCTCATTTGCCTCGAGAATTGTTCGTTGAACGTGTTCAAGGTGTTAAATAAACTAAAGACAAGTAGTCGATGTAACAAATCGTAAAAAAAAAAAATCATACTCGATTTTAGTGAAATGCTTTGTGATCTCAATATATATTTTTTTAAACTCTAAAACGGTACACATTTTTTTATTCCTTTATTAGAGTATCCCATATGAAAATAAAGTGTATTTGAAAATATAATTTTCGATGTATTCAAACATCTATAAAAAATGTATAGTCGATATATATCTCATGTATTCTAATTAGAGATGAATGTGGTGATCTGTCATCTCATTCAAAATTGCGTCCGGAAAAGCTGATTTATTATCGGAACTGTACATCAAAATTTGATGACACCTACATATAATTATACAAGTACTGTCACTGCTTATCAAAAACAGCTCGCCACCTCTCGTCTAATTTTCTCACCTCCTGAAACACCCTTGCACCATACAAAACGTAACAATGCGCGCGCAAGTTTGAATGTGATAATCTAACAATTATTCTATATATTTATATATATATTATCGGATTTATTATCGGAAACGTAGATAAAAATTTGATGACACCTACATATAATTACGAGTAATGTCGTTGCTTATCAAGAACAGCTCGCCACCTCTCGTCTAATTTTCTCACCCCCTGAAACACCCCTGCACGGTAAAAAACCCAGTAATGCGCGTGCAAGTTTCCATGTGATAATCTAATATTTATTATATATCCAATATATATATATATATATATATATATATAAAATAATATATATATGTACGATCCGCATATATCCATCGAAAGGAAGGTTTTTTCATACTAGGAAACAGATAATGAATGCGATACAAATATGAGTAGCTTGAAAAAAATTGTTCCGTAAAATGTTTAAAAGGAAGAAAAAAAATTATCCTGTTATTGTTTCTCTGGTTTTTGAGGATCGTGAAAAAGTCCAAATTTTAAACGGTCACAACTTTGTCACGGTTTTATCGATTTAGGCTTAATTGTAGGGTTTTTAAAACGTCATAGGCAGACTTAGAGAATGATTCATGATTCATTTCGATATTCATATTGGTGTAAAATTTGGAGCAGTTTAAATTTTTTTGAAATTTAGTAGAAAGATCAGCCAAAATTGTTTTTCCGAATTTAAGAATCTGTAAAAAAAAAAAAAATCCAATACATCGCAGCATAATGAATCCGCATTTTAAGTACAGCATCATCGAGAATTCTTATCAATTTAGAAAGTGATTCAAGTTTTTTTTTAGTCAGAAAGGAAATTGTAATTTATTTTGTATTTTATTTGAGGACTTTTAAGAGAATTACTTGGAGATACGTGAAGATTTTATTTATGAGCAGACAATTAATTTCTCTCATTGGACACCATGTGATAAATTTTTCGAGGAAGGGTCGAGTTGAGGGAAAAAAAACTACCCTCCGTTTGACAGCCGTCATTCGCAGAGCTGGAAGCAGCCCTTGTCTATTCCTCTTCGCTCGTTCTCTCATCTGGCCTTATCGGTCCTGGCATGGATCTTGAGAAATGCGAAACACTCATCGTCCAAAAAATTCTCATGGATTTCTACACATCGTTTAGCCACTCCATAACTCAGACTTTATCTATATCTACTGAGAACTCTTACTAAGATAATTATTTTTTTCCTCGGTATGTTTTGGCTTCATAATTTCTTTTTTTTTTTTCAAACTTTTCTACGTTTTTCCAAAATTATTTAATCGTGTTTCTTTTTTTTTTCAACAGACAGTTTGAAATTCTTTACGAAATTTTGGAATTTTTCTTTCCTGCATGTATTTTTTGATACGACGTGATAAGGGTAATTGATCATGAATTTATAACAAACACCTTTTTCATTTTATCCAATTTTATTGTAAATAAGATCAGTTGCTCTTTGGATCATTATATAGTAATTCAATTCCATCGATAATTTTTAATATTATCACGTACACATCACATATATTTGTCTATATATATATACATATATATACATATATATATATATAAATTTAAGTATTAAAGCTTTAAGTATATTTGTGAGCTTATATTTTTCATCTCTTGGGACTAGTTCGTCAGACTCACACGTTCGTCAGTAGTTGATAAAAAATTTAAAAAAAAAAGTACTCTCGTTACGAATTTAGCCAAAACGCGTAGATGCTCCTAGATAAGAGACGCTCTAGTACAAAAAGCGCCTGGTCAAGAAAAGTGCTGCGTGTATATATATATATATATATATTAATTATTATTTTTCTCAGTACGCGGTCAAGCAGTCGTTGATCAACTTGAAAAAAAAATTGACAGTCATTACGAGCAATTTGATTGCTTGCATTACAACGAAAGCATGAATAATTATAATGAGCACTTCAATTTTGTACATGTGCTGCAATCGATCCATAAAAGCGACGTATATACGACGAGTTGCTCGGCTTCCAAATTCGCTCAGTCTTATCATTGTGTGGTGAAGCTTGACGTGCTCGCAACACTGGCCCTCTGCAAATAGATATTTTTCTTTTTTTATACGAGGCAGGAAAGTGAATTAATTTGAAAACAAAAACTGGACCGACCCTGGACTTCTATGAGCAAATTTTTTTCGATAAAAATCGCACAATTCTGGAAATTGGTATAAAAAAAAAAATTGACACGAAATGGGAAATTTAATTGATTAAAAAACCAACAGTGGATCAATCCTGGTATTCTCTGAGTAAAAATTTTCTTTACGATCAACTGCAACTATTTTGGAAGTTGGTACAAAAAAAAAAAAATTATACGAAGTAGGATACTGAATTAATTTGAAAACTAAAACTGGACCGACCCTGGTCTTCCTTGAGCAAATTTTTTTTTTTCACCCTCGTCTTTGTTCTAGAAAAAAAAACGTTTCGACTCGAACTACGAATCGAATTATTCGGGAAGTTGACATAAAAAATATTCCCACGAAATGGAAAATTTAATTTATTGGAAAAAGAAGACTGAAGCAAAGCTTTGTAAGCAAACTTTTTTTTTCCATCAGCTGGATCTATTATGGAATTTATTGTAAAAAGATTCGCATGGAATGAGATTGTTTTTTTTTTTTGTTGGACTCACCCTCGTCGTCATAACTTTCATCTTCCGAAGCTGGCAGATACTTGTCAAGAATATCTTCAGCTAAATCCGTCGTACTGTCCACGGTTTTTAATATATTTATTCCAGTCTCCGTCGACATGACTTTGTCGGCTTGTCGCCAGCTGTAAACTCTCAGATAATGCGCCTTGTAATAAGTATGCAGCCTCATAATTCTGACCCTTTGCTGGGTCTCCTGTTTCAGATCTATGAATGTTTGGACCGCTGGCCGAAGATGATTCGTTACCAGAGATCTGGTACGGTCCAAAATCTACGAGCCATAATGACGATTATAAATTTAAAAAAATGAAATTCTTATGATTTTACTTACGATAAGATTGATTTTTATAAAAGAATGAGAGAACCAAAACAATGTATTTCATACGTTAATCTTTTGGTGAGTTTACAAAAATTATAATATAATGAGCCAATAAAAATTAGCGAGCTCATTGCAATAGGCGTTTCAAGATTGAAGATATAACTTATACGGAGAAATAAATCCTAACTTCTTTTGGGTTTTCCTTGATGATTGGCAGTTTCACTTCAACAAAGTCTAAACCCTGACAGAGAGTTTTGTCCAGATTGTAAATAGGCCTCTCCATGAGACGAGCAACCGGTAGTGATCTCTCGATAACAGCACCAACGACATTTTCGACTGTACCAAATGCCCAATTGATGAAAACATTTGCCCCTTTGACCCTGCCATAGACTTTGGCCGATTTGTCCCATAAGTAACTAACGCTTGGTATTCGTAGGGCTCGATCTATTGCTTGGATCTTGAAGAACTCTTCGGACAGTTCCTTCTCCATTTTGTGTCCCCAATAAATGGATGTCGTTCATATAGATTTTTTGTTTAGGCCTTTAGTGCCGCAAAGCTTTTGTCACTGAAACGAGACGATTCAGTGATCACGACAGTGATCGGGGATGTGACTGCTGACCTTGACCAAATCAGACTTGGTTTACCAAGTTCAACAGTTTTTTATAAGGGTAAAAATTCATTGGATGGCTACTTGGAGGGGGTGGGAATGCAATATTGTGAGTTCGATAATCAATTTAATCGAATCGTTAAATTATGAATAATGAATGATGAATATTATGAATAATGGTAAGCAATACATTTTTCATATTTGAAGTCACAATTTTTATTTAAAATTGAACTCGTATCCAATTTATTATTTTAGATTCTCTCAAGGATGTTGAAAATCCGTTATTCATCTCCAAATTTTTATTTAAATAAAACAAAAGATTCTAAGAATTTGATTATAAGAATTTGAACGATAAATAACGGATTTCTGGCATCCCTGATTGGAGTCACCCCTGCTGTCATTGAGCCGTATCAATCGATCTTACAATCGCAAATTGTTTTTCTGAAACTTTGGCGGATGTTCCCAAGTTCATTTTTACATTTGCCAAAGGATTAGTAAAAAAAAAAGAAAATATGGCCTCCTGTATGAAATTTTGAAAGTTCTCTCTATGACCTGTTTAGAATGGGATTTAACGTGATGTGCTACAGGCTGGAATTTGCGCGGGTGCAAGAGAGCTAGTGTGATTGGCGATCATAGAGGAGCGGAAGAGACACACCGAGAACCGGTAGCACATTACCTTAAGGTGATGTGACAGTCACGTGACAGTGCGAGGGTGCGAGTGAGATAACGCCGTTGGCTATCATGACAGAGCGAGTGAGACACACCGAAAACGTGGTCACGTGACGTCGCATCACCTTAAATCGATGTGTTACTCCTCTAATGGTAAAGCAGTTTCTGCGCAAGCCATTGTGAGTGCGAGAGAGAAAGTTGTCTTTTCCCGCGGTCCAAAATTCTTCTGAGCGATTGATCTTTCGAAGAAAAGTGGAACACAGTTCTTGTTACCGACTGAGTACATTGAGGCGATATGCTTATCTGTAGAATAGAAATGGATTTACTAATCTTCAAAGCTACCAGACAGATCAGACCGGACAGACCAGACCGGACAGACCAGACCGGACAGACTAGACCAGACAGACAAACCAGACAGACGGACACACACGCGTTGGTTGCGTTGTTAACCGGCAACAAAGTTAAGTTGAGTTTGAACATTGACTATGCCCTACATTACCGACTGCCATTATCAGATACAGAAATCATGTGGTTGGCAAAGCAGATGCCTAGCTTACCAGCTGCCAGTAAAGTGGCTTACAACTTATCGTTTTTCTGTCATATTTGTTACTAACCGGTGGTCAGGCTGCCAACTGTTGGTCATTTTACCAACTACTGGTCATGTTACCAATTGTTCCCAAATAAAATAAATTCAAAAAAGATCCGAGCCCGATGTACACGAAACAAATTCGCGATCTCATATCTTTCTTTACAATATATATCTCTGGGAAGTCAGAAACATTGTAAAGAAAGATAAATGTCGAAGATCGCTAATGCTTTGTCTGTCCAAACGCCAATGGCGTATAGTGCCATCTAACGGTGGAGCGCGCCGCACGTATGGTGAAAATCTACCTTACGAGGACCGGTCGAAAAAAAAATCTACCTCACGAGGGCCGGTCGAAAAAAAAATCTACCTTACGAGGGCCGATCGAAAAAAAAATCTACTTCGCGAGGGCTGGTTGAAAAAAAATCTATCTACGAGGGCCGGTCGAAAATAAAATCTACCTTACGAGGGCCGGTTGAAAAAAAATCCACCTTACGAGGGCCAGTTGGAAAAAAATCTACCTTACGAGGGCCGGTCGAAAAAAAATCTACCTTACGAGGGCTGGTTGAAAAAAAATCTATCTACGAGGGCCGGTCGAAAATAAAATCTACCTTACGAGGGCCAGTTGGAAAAAAAATCTACCTTACGAGGGCCGGTCGAAAAAAAATCTACCTTACGAGGGCCGGTTGAAAAAAAATCTACCTTACGAGGGCCGGTCGAAAAAAAAATCTACCTTACGAGGGCCGGTCGAAAAAAAATCTACCTTACGAGGGCCGGTCGAAAAAAAAATCTACCTCACGAGGGCCGGTCGAGAAAAAAATCTACCTTACGAGGGCCGGTTGAAAAATCTACTTAAAGAGGGCCGGTTGAAAAATCTACTTTACGAGGGCCGGTTGAAAAATTTACTGAAAGAGGGCCGGTTGAAAAATCTACTTAAAGAGGGCCGGTTGAAAAATCTACTGTACGAGGGGCGGTTGAAAAATCTACTTTACGAGGGCAGGTTGGAAAAATACTACACAAGAGCCGAAAAATTTGCCAAAGTCGCTCGCCCAATTCGAAAAATCTTGAAAAAATATTTTTTTAAATGCCAGCTCAACGCATGCAGCGGCATTTTAAAGCTTGAACTCTTGGGATTAAAAAAAAAAGAACAAATCCGCTATCTCTTAAGGGGGCATATTCCCCCCCTATATATATATTTATTTCTGGGAAGTGAGAAACATTGTAAAGAAAGATAAAAGTCGAAGATCGCTAATGGTTTGTCTGTCGAATCGCACGGATGGTAATTCGTTGCGCGTACCCCGTTCACTACTATGCCGACGCCATCGGAGTTCGCCAAAACCTTTCACATCCTCTTAACGGTCGTTGGTGGGGCGGGTGAAACAGAATTGTGAGCAAAGCATAAATGATGAATATCAGCCGATAAAAAAGCTTCGAATAAACCCAATAAATGGAATACAAAAGATTTAGTGCAATTTGACACTTTTTATTTCAATTTTTTTTTTTCACAAAAAACTGAGATAAGTGACAATTATTTATGTATTGTCTATAAAATTATGTACAAGAGATAAAAATTTGACACTAGAAACGCAGGAGAGTGTAATGGAACATTTGTCACGAATCTGACGGCGAAAAACAAAAAATACATTTTTAAGAGCATGTGAAAGGTTTTGGCGAACTCCGATCGCGTCGGCATAGTAGTGAACGGGGCACGCGCAACGAATTACCATCCGTGCGGCGCGCGCCACCGTTAGATGGCACTATACGCCATCGGCGATTCGACAGACAAACGACACCGAGAACATGCAATCTCGGCGACGATAGATTTTCAAATAAAATTATCGCTCTATACAATGTAGCGAGCTCATGGAATTACTGATCGCTTGTATCGTTGAAATAAAGCAACGAAAACGTCGAGCGATTGTGCATGAGCATCGTCACCGAGAACATGCAATCTCGGCGACGATAGATTTTTAAATAAAATTGTCGTTCTATGCAATGTAACGAGCTCATGCAATTATTGCTCGACTGTATCGTTGAAAAAATCAACGAAAACGTCGAGCGATTGTGCATGAGCATCGTCACCGAGAACATAATAGTTCTAGAACAGTTTGTATGCTCTAATAATATAACTGTATAACTTCACGGTGAAACGCGACATCTTACGATCGCGACAATCAGTCATATGTCATGTTTCTGTAAACTGTCTGTAGAATAAGATTTGTGTTTTCTCTCTAGCTCTCTCAATCTGCGGAACTATATATATATATATATATATATATATATATATATATATATATATATATATATATATATATATATATATATAGAGGTTTGTGGGCAATGTGTGTGGATGCTGCTTGCGTGCGTGTATGCCTGAGCGTGTGTGAACATGCACAATGTATGTATAAACACGCGCCACACACACACACACACATTAGTTGATTTACAAACATGTGTATATATATAATTTGTCGCGTTCGTCCAGGCGGTGTGTGTTGATGCGTGTGTGTGTGTGTTTATGCATACATTGTATCTGTCCATATAAATCTGCATATGTATGTATACATTTTCGCGTATCGAGAGAGATAAAGAGAATACACGAATTTTTGTCTAAGGACAGTCCACAGAAGCAAAGCAGTCGAACAAACTGATTGCAATCAATTTTATGATAACAATTGTCCGCAATTGCTGGCACAATTATCATGCAAATATATATTTTTCAATACTTTATGTAAATAACAGTAATTATTTTAATTATAAACTAAAAAATTTTAGTCGATAAATTATTCATATAATATTTATCTATTATTCAATATAAACAAAATTAATTTTATAATTTAAGATTTACATTATCTTAGCCACTATTGCTGATATCTAAATAAAAAGTATTATCATTATTCTTAGAAATAAGACAATCTACAATATATCCATATTATTTAATCATTATTATCTTTGTAAAATAAATAATCTATGATTTCAAAATATTTGATCGGCGATAATTATACAATTATCTTGGGCTTTTCGTAATTCATGCAAAGCACGAAAAAAAGTCTAACGATGAGCTTCAGGTGCTCGATAGGTGTGGGGAAGGTATATGTAAAGTATATCCAGAGGATGCATTTTCGTGGACACCTAAAACACCTTTACTTTACATATCAAATAAAAATGACAGAGATATGGCCTACTGCGGCGGTCTCACTCTCTCTCTTACTCTCTCTCTCTCTCTCTCTCTCTCTCCCTCCCTTCCTCCCTCACTCTCTCGCGCTCTCTCTCTCTCTCTTTCGCTCTGTGGCAAAAGGCCTGGGAGACGGAAACACTTGGGTCTTCCCCCCCATTACTATATAATACGTCACGAAGAAAACGCTGCTAGCGCTCAAGTATAAACTTCGGTAGCGGAATTTTCGTGAACCAAAATTTGGCTACATTCATCGGCCGCGGCTTGTATTTAGGTAATCTTACCACGAAATTTTTCGAACAAATGCCATTTCCGAAGTTTTGCACCTACAACAATGTACAACTACTCAGTGTGTACATTTTTTATTGCTGCATAAGATGACGCTAAAGATTTTTTGAATAACTAGCTTTGAAGGTCAGTAAATCCATTTTTATTTTACAGATAACTGGTGGTAATGCGAACTGTAATTTTTTTTTTTGATTTTTAAAATTCTACGAGCGTCACCGGATAGAACACTATTAACTGGATTATATACTAAATTTTCCATTTATTTAGTTTGATAGTTTTGCAATGGCATTTGTTCGAAAATTTAGGCATACTGCGATGGTAAAGAAGAGCTTTCACATCCTCTTAAGTCAATAAACGATTTTCGTACTCACCGTTATTGCAATATACAAGAAATCGAGACTATCTATCAGCGTAAATAACTGCTATCGATAAACTGAAGCGCACCTTGATCTCTGACTCATCACAAAACAAAATTTGTTTATTTATCTGAACAGCATAGAAGATTTGATTTTTGGCTGAACAACGTCTGACTCTTTCCACTAAGAAGGGAATACTGAAAGACGGCCAGACCAACGCTTTTGTCCTTTGATCCGCGTAAACTTGTCATACAGATCTGCCCTCTAGGCTACCTGTCAGTATTTCAGTGAACTAAACATTCTTATTGACGAGGGAGAACCGAGCCGGTACAAACGATGTTGAAGAAATAATTTGAAGAAATTTTCATTGTGAACAAATATTCACTGCCATTTCTTAGACTTTGCGTCAGCTAATTATACAAGTAATTTATAGAGAATTTTTTGCATTTTTGTTGCTGTACAATATTCAAATAAACTACACATTTCTATAGTTGTTAGTGTAATAATTTATTTTATCAAAAATTTGTCGTTTATAATGCTACGATTTTACAGTGAAAATTTGTAATTTTTTATGCAACATTTACATACTAAATTTTGAATATTAAAACGTTTCTTCTCCGTAGTTCCATAAAGAGCTCTTAATTATTAACAGGATCCGTTTGATGCGTTATCTCACTAAATTCATTCGTCGAACAATGAAGAATTAATAAAATGTGGGTCTGTAATAGTGACATATATATTATATGACGATACAAATATTGGGAAAAAAAGAAAGAAAAATATCGATGAAAAAGATAGAGAGTGAAAAATTTAAGAACGTTGAATAATATATACAATAATCACGTCGTACATAAGTAATTTTTATTTCAATGCAAAATCATTTATTTCATTAATATTCTCGTGGTACATAATTCAAAAATGTGTCCATGCATAGTTTTGGTTCTTGACGTCACTTATACATACAGTAGGGATTCTCGATGGTCGTTATCGGAAAGGTCATTAATGGGAGAAACTACAGTGAAACCTCGATTATCCGGGGCCCAAAAAATCGAAGCATTAACGACAATTGAGCGGGAACGACGAATAATCCGATCCCGGATAATCGGGGTTTTACTGTACATCCATAATATATTTATTAAAAATTTGTATAATTTGCACTTTTTCGAATCAGTGATTTTTTTAAAATAAATTCGGCAATATCTGACTTGAATTATTGGCCGGAATTTCGTGACACTTTTAAATGTACTGTCATAAATAAATTGACGATACTTTAGCTGAATATGGAATTGATTATTTTTCCATTGCCGTGCAAAATTTCGTATATAGAAAAATAAATTAGGCAAGTACTCCGTTGCGTAAACGTATCAGAAAATTGTAAATATTGACTATAAAATATGTGATTAGCGTATGATATACATCGTGAAAGTTGTTCACTTTTTCTCCTGATCTTTTTTCTCGGACGTTGGACTGGTGGCTGGTGTGTCATCCTTGCCCGTAATTTCCTTGTTGCCAAGATTGAGAAAATGCGTGAGATGAAGAATTGAAACGACGCTGCTGATATAAGCAGCGACGTCTTCCTTCTTTACGGTCTTCAACTGAGCGGCTACCGAATGATAAACGCGATTTGCTGTCTTTGATGATAACTGACCAACCGTTTGAACGGCATGTAAGACTTTATTCTCATCCGCTGATACAGGAGCTGTAAAAATTAAAAAACAAAAATTGTATGGATTGTATTTTTTTAACGTGGTTGGCAGCCCTCTAGATAAGAATTTACAAACGTTTAATTCAATTCGATGCTTATTCAATCTAACTTTCGTTTTTTAAATTTACCTTATGAAATATTGAACTTGGGCTCGAATCAGAGACATGAACTTAAGTTTATCCTCAAGTTCGCACACTCGAGTTAAGCTAAATTTTGATTAAAGTTCGAACTTGGGATCGTTAACGACTTTAAATTGGGGACTTGGGCCCAAATAGGTAAGTGAGGATTTAAGTTCGAGCTCTTACGATTAAATTTGTAAGCAATACTTTAGCCCTTATGGGTCCGAAACGATAGGAATATTTTTCAGACTAGGATGGCAACTGGAAGACTTTAAAAAATAATTTCCATATCGAAATACTTGAAAATTCGTTCTCATCCATTCGGTAATAATTCTCAAACGCTTGAATACCGAAATTATTCTTATGCTTTGTCATTAAAATTCCCAGTGCGGAATAAATTCCGACACTCAATAACACGAATTATTTTCTCGTCGTGGTGGAAAATAATAATATAATTTAATAATGGAGTGAGTTCGTACCAGGAGCAGCTTCCTCATCCTCGACAGCTGGGAAATAATGATCGAGTAATTTGTTGACGAGAACACTCGTGTTGTCAACGCCCTGAACAGCTAGAGAACCATAATGAGTATTTAAAATTTCATTCGCTTTCTTCACGCTGGTGTCCTTCAGAGTTGTTGCCTGTTGAGTGGCCGATTCTTTTGCTGCTACGAGTTTCTCGACTGTCGGTTGGAGAGAACTGCTCATAACGGCTCTAGCTGCGTCATAAATCTGCAAATGAGCAAATGGACGTTTCTTCGTATTCGATTTTCACGAATGAACTTTGATCCTATTATGATTATCTCAGCGATGAGATATTCTACGATTTACTTTTCTCCTAGAGATAGCACGAAATTATACTCAAGTACACGTATCAGTACTTTGGTGAACATTGGACTTCAATCAGTAACACTATTTTTAACTAAATAATTTTTTTAATGGGATTAGAAATACACGATCTTGAATTCTTCCAGATTTTTCAAAGTTTCATTTTAAACAGTTGCAACATTTAAAATAAACTTTTTGGATTGGATTAAAATTTAACGGATCCGATAACTTGCTGGACACTAATTTACGTTACATAGGAATAAATATTTGGATTTTTTATAGCGGCTATGAAGATTCTCCAATAAAAATTCTCATCGAAATAATTTTTTATTTCTTGATTATATCGACCCTGCCATCTTTAATTGTAGTCGAATTGAATTTTTCTTGTCCTACGTTTCAAACTACGATATCAAAGTAAAATCGTACAAAGTTTCATAAAAATCGATTCACCCGATCGATCTTAGTGGCGCGACAAAAAAAAGCAAATTGATTTTCCCACTTGAACCGGTTTACACATATCGATAAAGTACGAACGAAATTTACCTGTTGCGGTGGTTGCTTTACTATTGGAACTTTTTGCTCGACAATGTCCAGGCCTTGGCATAATTTCTGATCGACCGTGTTGATTTGACCCTCAAATCTTTTGGCAATTGGTACGGCAATCGGCGTTGCAGTTGCTGTGGCATAATGCAAACCAGCCTCGGCATAACTCAGTGCCCAATTGACCAACTGATGTGAATCCTTGAGATAAGAGTAAGTAGATCCAGTTTTCTCCATTGCCGATTGAACGACTGGGATATTTTTTACACGATCGAGCACCTCGAGATGCGGACCGGTAGGGGTCGTTGGGCTTTGAACTGGAGTTGCCATTCTTATTTTTTTCGTATATCTGTAAAAAAAAAAAAAAAACCAAGACAAATCGTCGCTTAATTTCAGTTTCACGATTTACGAATATTGCACAACATATACAATGTACGCGCTGATTACAAGCCGGCTTATTATTGGAATGAACCTTTGGACCCTCCTATTAATTCTTCGCTTCCAAGCAATTGACGAAATATTATCTCCTCCTCCTCTCTCTCTCCCTCTCTCTTTTCATCGACCAGCTATATCTGTTTTATCTCACATATAAATGCAATATAAAATTTCCAGCATTTCAATTATTCAAAAACAGTGACCCCCAAAACTTTCTTTGACTTTGAAATTTCATTATTGGAATTATCAATCGATAATTGATGAATAAAATTTACCCGGTAATATTGGTGAGGCAAAGTGTGTTTGTTTAAAAATTGAAACGATTTAAATTATTAATCAAGTCAATTGAATGAGTTGCATTTACTTCGTAGCTTCTGTAATTGCACTAGCTTCGTTTAGCTGATAAATTTTTTGCTCCGAAGAGAACCGGTATATATATACAGTCACGCGGAGTTTCACTGTTTAACGCGATAGACCGGGAAATACTGAGACGGGATACAAAACTAAAGACGTAAATTGAAATCCTAGAATTCCGTATGAAATATATTGGTGGATTATTGTGGTGAGGCAAAGTGTGTTTGTTTAAAAATTGAAACGATTTAAATTATTAATCAAGGCAATTGAATGAGTTGCACTTACTTCGTAGCTTCTGTAATTGCAGTAGCTTCGTTTAGCTGATAAATTTTTTGCTCCGAAGAGAACCGGTATATATATATACAGTCACGCGGAGTTTCACTGTTTAACGCGATAGACCGGGAAATGCTGATGCTTTCAGCTTTTATCCGTGTATAGGAACACGTAGCCTGAACGATGAGTCGACTGGTTATGGTGGGGATAAAAGCGTCAGGGCCGCGCACAAAGTCTCGAACGTTCGAGTTGATGCCTCATCCATATCTACTTATCAATAATTCTCAAATGATAGAACGAAAATTATTTTAATATTGAAACAACTGCCACGTTTATTATTAATCTCAAAATTGAGAGATTATTCTCCCAATTGAGAGGTGCATCATAATTTTTAGGCAAGCTACAAGCCATAAACCGTTAAAAAGTAACGACGCTGCGAATTCGAAATTTCAATGGCTGCTTCGCTGGGTCGATCTGAACGGCACGCATGCGTACGAGACATTCTATACATCGTACTTCTGACGTGGGGGTCATCAACGATGTGCGACGGGTTTATTTTTCCATGCCATTGAAATTCTCCCCAAACAAAATATTTTATTCCCAATAATAAAACAAACGGATAAATATATTTATACATTATTATTTAATTATACATACATGTGGAAATATAACATTAAATTCGTAGATCTCTCAGAGAAATAATACTATAAGGATGATAATGGAGGCGCCTTGAAAGACACGATACAAAACTAAATACGTAAATTGAAATCCTAGAATTCCGTGTGAAAACTTAGCTACGATATTGAATGAGTACAAAAAAATACGAATAAATTTGAAAAATAGAGACGATGGAATGTTTTAATTTTTTTTTTTTCGTTCAAGTAGCCTTTTCAACATTATTCTTTTTTGAGCGGCTCGAGTGTTGCACTTTCTCGGTTTTTTTCGAGTTAGTCGAATGTTGAACTTTCTCGATTTTTGTGGAGCTAGTTGAATGTTGAACTTTCTCGGTTTTCTTCGGGCTGGTCAAGTGTTGAACTTTGTCATTGACGGCGTGTAGATATTGAGTTAATTGGAGAAATTCAACGACTGAACTCATGTATGTCTTCAGACTTTCTTTGTTGATGGTACGAAGATTTTGAATGATGTTACAGTATACACGACGTGTTGCTTTATTCGAGAGACGTCCAACTGTCTGAAGAGTGTGAAGCAGCTTGTCTTCCTCAGACGATGTTGGAGCTGATTAAATAAAAACAATTTTATTTATCATGTTAAAAAAATTGAGACACAAATTTGGGGTCGTAAGTTTAGATCGAAGGTCAATCTCGAGTTTTAATTTGAATTCTAATTTTTTGTGGAACTCAAGCTCGCTTAATACAAAGAAATAGGACGAATTATTCGGGCTTGAGAAATTTTATGCGAAAATTTCATCAGCCATATGATAGGGACTCACTTATTTCTTCCTCGGTTCCAGTAGCTGGAAAATATTTGTCCAATAGTTTTTCAATGACTAGTGCGGTGTTGTCCAGGCCGTGGATAGCAACTGTGCCATAATGAGTACCTAGAATCTGATTGGCCTTGTTCCAGCCACGATCCTTGAGATTCGTTGCCTGAGCAACGATCAAGTCATTGGCATAACTTATTGTTGAAACTGCTGGTCTCATCGTCTCCAGGGCCAACATGTATGCGCTCTCTAAAATCTTCATTTTTTCCGAGCAATTAAAAATGAAGAAATTACACATTGAATAGATTTACATATTTAGGAACATATATAGATTTACATATTTATGCGCGCTAAAATTTGACATAATTTTCTATATGAAATTTAATTTATAGAAAGTTTTCAATTAATTTCTAAAATGGCCAGAATTATGTCCTCTTTAAAATCTTAATTTTTTCCGAGCAATTAAAAATTATGGAATTGTGTATCAAATGGATTTACATATTTAGGATAATATGCGCGCTAAAATTTGACATAATTTTCTATATGAAATTTAATTTATAGAAAGTTTTCAATTAATTTCTAAAATGGCCAGAATTATGTCCGCTCCAAAATCTTAATTTTTTCCGAGCAATTAAAAATTAAGGAATTATGTATCAAATGGATTTACATATTTAGGATAATATGCGCGCTAAAATTTGACATAATTTTCTATATGAAATTTAATTTATAGAAAGTTTTCAATTAATTTCGAAAATGGGCAGAATTATGTCCTCTCCAAAATCTTAATTTTTTCCGAGCAATTAAAAATTAAGGAATTATGTATCAAATGGATTTACATATTTAGGATAATATGCGCGCTAAAATTTGACATAATTTTCTATATGAAATTTAATTTATAGAAATTTTTCAATTAATTTCGAAAATGGCCAGAATTATGTCCGCTCCAAAATCTTAATTTTTTCCGAGCAATTAAAAATTAAGGAATTATGTATCAAATGGATTTACATATTTAGTATAATATGCGAGCTAAAATTTGACATAATTTTCTATATGAAATTTAATTTATAGAAAGTTTTCAATTAATTTCGAAAATGGCCAGAATTATGTCCGCTCCAAAATCTTAATTTTTTCCGAGCAATTAAAAATTAAGGAATTATGTATCAAATGGATTTACATATTTAGTATAATATGCGAGCTAAAATTTGACATAATTTTCTATATGAAATTTAATTTATAGAAAGTTTTCAATTAATTTCTAAAATGGCCAGAATTATGTCCTCTTCAAAATCTTAATTTTTTCCGAGTAATTATATGTACGTTTAGTCATTTGGCAAATGACTACACGTATATTTCATTTATATTTCTGTCTTGAAACTGATTTTTTAATCGGTTCAACATAATCACGTAAATGAAAGAAGATATACGAATGTGATATTTTATTAATCGTCTTAAAATATTATACAATTAAAGTGTGAAATGTTGAGAAATTATTGAAAAAAAATTGTCACGAAAAGTGGCTCACGTTGTTCGGTTTGTCAAATGACTAAACGTATATATTTTATTTATATTTCTGTCTTGAAACTGATTTTTTAATTGGTTCAACATAATCACATAAATGAAAGAAGATATACGAATGAGATATTTTATTAATCGTCTTAAAATATTATACAATTGAAGTGTGAAATGTTGAGAAATTATTGAAAAAAAAAAATGTCACGAAAAGTCACTCACGTGATTCGGTGTTTCTTTAACGATCGGCACTTTTTCTTCAATCTTGTCGAGTCCAAGGCAAAGTGTATGATCAAAAAAGTGTATCGGAGTCTCGAATTTTTTGGCAAATGGTGCTGCAATCGGTACAGCCTGTTTCGTTGCATTAGTCAATGACAACTCGGCTGTCGAGAGTACCCAATGGACCAATTGATTCGAGTCCTTGACGCGGGAGTACGTTGAGGCTGACATTGCCAGTGCTAATTCAATCATTGGCAATCCGAGAACTCTATTGAATACTTCTATATGGGGAAGTTCCACAATCTGCTGAGCCATCTTTCTAGCCACCTGGCATCATATTAAACCATATAAATAATTCATAACGTACAATCTCGTCAACAAAATAATCTTCTTGATTAATTGTAATTTAAAGCACTGACGTTATAAAATACGTTCGTACATATGGCTAAAAAAAAGAAAAAAATCGGTCGAGTCAGAGCAATAAAAAAACGTCAGCAAATTTTCAAGCACATTGAGGCATTTTTTCTTATAAAAAGCAATGAAATAATTCTGCTGATAAAATCGTATTCAATTCCATACAGCAATAAAAATAATTACGAGAAAAAAAAGCATCTAATATAAAATGAAATAAAATTCTAGAATTTGATAAAATCGATTATTTGATCCAAATGAAGATAACGATGAAACTCAAGAAATTTCAATTACAATAATTCTATTATCACACAAATATCATAATGGAGAAAAACTGTCAACATATCTGACCCTCAAAGTATATGACGCGAATCAATCAACGAATCTCCAAACTTGAGCGAATATATAGTCGAGCACTTTGATACGACAGAAATTACAGCGATACTCTTGAAATAATTGTTACAAGTATCGAAATGTGTAAATATCTCGTAATTAAAAAAAAAAGGAATGGTAAAAAAAAAAATCAGTGTCGTGATTAAAAATAAAAAAATGTTCCGAAATAAAGGGGCGATTAGCCGGCGCTCTCGGAAGCTCCACAGACGCAAATGTAAATATAATATCAAGAGACGCTGCAGCGTCTCGAAGCAAAAAAAATATATATATATATAGCCAAATCATCGCTCAGCCGTATTGAAAAAAATGACATGCTGGATCTCAATTAATTCCGCAATAAATCAATCAAAAATTGGCTCTCTTAAGATATGCAATAAATCAAAGAGAGCTTGCAATCACTCACCGATTAAATAGCCGTGCGGTTCCAGTGAGTTATCGCGATACAGTGCCGAGCTCGACAATGAGAACAAGAGTCGATTGCTTTAGACTCTTCGTTTTTCTGTCTGTGTAAAATTTTCTCTCTTTCAGTACGTTTATACCACACGAAAGAAATTTTTCCTCAGTGATCGTTGACTCGAAATGTTTTTTTATTTATTATAGTAAACGGCTTATGGGAAAATTTTAATTTGTATGGGAGAAAAGAAGAATTCTTATTGTTTGATCCGAGCGCTGAATCGAGAGTGGAAAATGCTTGTAAAAGCTAGACAGCCGAGACTATACTGGTCAAGTGTAGGGGATTATAGTCGATTTAGTATATACATATATATATATATATATATATTTCCATATGTAGTAAGAGTGTCGGCTTTCGAACGGTCGAAACGCGCCAATAGAAACGAACCGTAAGTACCGCGCTGGCCACCAGCAAGCGGCGTTCACACAGAAACAAGAGACGTATAAAAGCAACGGTTCAAAGTCCACGAGACCCAGGCTGATTCATCACACGAGATTATACGCTATGCCACTCGTGGCAATAAAGAATATTATATGATAATCTTTCGGAAATATTTCAGTTAAAAATTGTGGAAAATAAATTGTCATCGATATTGGACCTTTGAACAGTTGAATTTTTTTTTTCTTCAAGGAATGAAAAGAAGCATCTTGAGACTGATAAATTGAATGATTAAATTTTCTCAACGAAATTTTATTCATCAGCCAATGAATTTCTGAATCAATTGAGAAAAAAATATATCATTTTTATATCATGAAGCATCAATATAAATTATTTAGCATTGAAATAATTCTAAAACTTAAAGCTATTTCCACACTGACAATCATTCTACTAACCAGCTTCCTTTTCCTCTAAAATATTAAGTGTGGACCTTTTTTTTTTCTTTCTTTTCCACAAAATTTCATTCGTCGAGCTACGAATTCGTAAATCAATTGGGAAAAAAGAAAAATATTTATGTCTTCGAGCATCAATTAAAGTTATCAGCTGCTAAAAGTCTCGAAGTGTTTTTCACACTGGAAATCATATTTAGGGATGCTAAAAAATTGAATATTCAATGTTTTTTTTTTCTCTTAAACAAAACTTCATGCATCAGGCAACGAAAAAATCAAGACAAGTCGTGAAATTCGAGAAACAATTTAATGAAATGAAAATATTCTTATTTTTAATCATCCACTAATAGCAGCTATTTAAATATTATAAAATTTGAAATGATTTTTGCACAGATCGTTATTTTTATGATAAGAATATTTTGGTTCATCTTCGTTTGTGGATCATTGAATCTCTTACTCGATAATCTTCGTCTCGTCACATATTGCCGATAACCCTTGGTAGATGTGTAGTCACGAGAGAAAAGATGAGCCAGAGAGTGTCTACTCGTTAATTTAATTATCCATGGTACACGAACATCGTGCAAAGTCTCGGAAAGCAACGATCGATTTTTCACATACTCAATGTCCGACGTTTTGCACACGATATAATTCATACACGGAAGTACATAAGAACGAGAAATGTATATATATATATAAAGACCACAGAGTCCGCGGGTCAATATCGTGTGTACGTGGTTTGCGGTTATCCGGTACATAGAGAGAGAGAGAGAGAGAGAGAAAGAGCTCGTCTGCAAAAAATGATATCTCTTCGAATCACGTGATAGATGCGACGAAAAACCACTCCAATCCGGACACTGTACAGACCATGCCATGCCATTTGTTTTTCTTGTTCCTTTCAAATCATCATCTCTCATAAAATTTTTCATATTTAGATAACCCGCACATAATTATATTCTGCACGAGCATTAAAATGTTCTTGTCCGTCTTGTTTCGTCAGATTGTAATTGTGCTATTAATACACAAGTCTGTACGAAGATTCAAATTGTCTGGTACGAGGTCTAGACTCCAGAGTCTGGAGCAGTATATCTTTTAGTATATCTTTTTCTTTTATCTCTTAAGTATATCTTCTTCTTTATGTTTTTTTTTTTACTTCGAGATAATTCTCTCGATGTCTCATTTTATCGAAACAATTTTACATTGACGAATCAGTCAATAATTTTCCCAGTTTATTATTTTAATTGGACACAAACTCACAAATGACCTTTTATTGAAACGAATTATAATTATCATTATTATTATTATTATTTCAATTTTAATGTATTTTTAGACGTATTTTCACGCAAACTTTTTCAGAGATAAGAGAGAGAATGAGAAATATAAGATATCGAATAATATTATTATAGTGATAAGAACTAGGGAGATTTGAGACCAATTGCATCGAGATACCTGCATCGAAAAAGAGATAAAAAATTGAGTCAATATCGGTGCCCCCTTAGGCCAAGTCACGCCAGGGGCTATAAATATAAATTAAACTTTATTTTTTTATTACTTGGTGTCGAGGAGCTACGAGGTCTCCTTGATATAGTAATACCATCGTTTGTCCCCCCTCCCCTTCTGCAAAGAGAAATTGGAATACACGTATTTTTACCTATTACCATATCTAGGGACTACTTGCAAACACGAGACCTAGTAGCAAATGTACTAAAAGTTCAACCATAATACCAAATAATTTTTTTTGAATGTAAATTTTTTTTTTTTTATGATTTAAGGTCGCCTAATATGAAAAATAAGTTCATCGTCAAAACATCTCTGAGGCATTTATATTTATTATACCTGATGTATTATGCTACAGTGTTAACAAATTTGAGACCAAACTTCGTATAATAAAAACAGGATCATTTACACATCCATTTGACTTTCTCTCACGCAAAAACCGATGACGTCACAACTTTTCGTTCTCCATATTGGCATCGACTATACAGCGCCGCCATCGGTAATTCATTTCTCCAATAAAATGCATAATCCCAGGCGATAAAAAGTCCTCTATCACTTTTTATAATCTTTGCGCCTTATATTTTTTTTTCTAGCGTTCCTTTTCAGCAGGGACGTGATATGGCCCTGACGAAAAAAAAATAATAATTATTTGTGCAATAAAATATTATTGGATTTCGTTGATCATTTTTTAACTTTTAATAGACAATTATAAAAATCCAATAATAATTTGGTGCATGGATGGTTTTGTTTTTTTTTTTTTTTTTTTTTTTTTTTGACAGATCAAATTGGTGTCTTCCGAGCTTTTGAAAATGAGATTATTGTTTTGTTCTTTTTTTTTTTAAAGCTCCAAACGATTTGATCCATTATCAATCGTATTATGTATAGCATGGATAATATTTTTATCGGTTATTCAATCCCGTTCAATGGACAATTTGATGAGACAGTTACATGATTGTAGTTGTTCTGTTTGCGATTTTGGGTTTCATTCGTTATCGCTGGAGTTTCGGGACGTCCAGCTAGAAAAGCTGCCATTCGCTCCTGTGATATGTGATAAAATTCGAGAAAAATAATAAAAAAGTTAAGAGGAATTTTTTTTTTTTTCACTCAAGAATTTTTATAAATACTTGCCAATAGAATATTCGTAGTAGAGTTGAGCCTCTGTATGGCAGCTTGTAAAACGGAAATCTCTGAATTCGCGTTGTTATATTTGAAGCGAACGATCGGCGTCATCTGCACATTGGGAGAAAAAAAAAACGAAAAAAATTTATAGCTCGAAAAAAATTGACACAAAAATAGGGACTATTTAGTATGTTTTGATGACAAAATTTTGTTTAAAAACGACGCTCAATTGAACAAAAAAAAAATAATAAAAATACAAATTTTTATTGAACAAAAAAAAAATTATATATATATATCAACCTTCAATGCAGTGTCAGCTACGGTGAGAAGCTGATGAGAAACAGCAACGAGAAGCCTGCCAAGGCGACGTGGAGTACGAGCAGCCAATGTGGCAGTACCATTGACGAGATGAACTATTCTGCGTGCTGATTCACGAGTAAGAAGAACAAGAAGTTGTTCCAATGTAGCTGGTCTAGCTTGATTTTCAGGCTCTGGAAGGCTCAGAGCTGCCCACAATTCTTTCGTTTTTTGCAATGCCATCTTGGGATCGGTGGCGATCTGGCGATGAGATATTTCACCATTTAGAAAAAATTTATAGAGAAAAATGATTTTTAAGAAAACAAAATTTATATATATATAAATTTTGTTTTGTTAAAAAATTGTTGCATGAAAAATTAAACTGACTAATTCAACGACGTATAGAAGTACGTGAATGCACTCGGTTCCCTGTTCCTTGAGTGCTCGGGCCTCGGCGAGGGTACGACGTGTTATTCTTCTCTGAAGTTTTCTCGAGAAACGTGCACCGTGCTTGATCGTTCGAGCTGTTTTACTCACCGTCTCTATTGGACATGCATCTGCGAATAATCATTCGAATATTTTTGCCGATGGTTATTAAAACTTAATGGAAAACATAAAAATCGAACAAATAAGAGTGTTACTGTATTTAGTAGACAAATATTTAAGTGTTCTATGCATATATGTATATATATAACTAACAAATAGGCAGACATTTATCTATTGAATAAAAAAAATGTTGAACTATTAAATAGATAAATATTGAACTATTTAAAACAAAAAAATATTTGACCATTCAAAATGTCAAATTATTAAATAGTAAAATACTGAACTATTAAGAATGGAAATTGTGGATTATTCGATTGAAAAATATTGCACTTGTGAATAAACAAATAGTTCACTATTAAATAAGTAAATACCGAAGGACTAAGTGGAGAAACATAAAAATATTGAATTATTGAGGGAAATATATTGGACATGCATCTGCGAATAATGATTCGAATATTTTTGCCGATGGTTATTAAAACTTAATGGAAAACATAAAAATCGAACAAATAAGAGGATAGTGTTATTGTGTAATTAGACATATGGCCCAAAAAGTGAAAACAAAAAAAAACGATGGAACTATCAAAACCCAATTGACAGTTATTGAACAAATTGTTGTTAGAGAACCATTGAATGGAAATATTGGAGTATTTAATAGACGAATATTTAAGTGTTCTATGCATATATGTATATATAACTAACAAATAGGCAGATATTTAACTATTGAATAAAAAAATGTTGGACCATTAAATAGATAAATATTGAACTATTTAAAACAAAAAAATATTTGACCATTCAAAATGTCAAATTATTAAATAGTAAAATACTGAACTATTAAGATTGCAAATTGTGGATTATTCGATTGAAAAATATTGCACTTGTGAATAAACAAATAGTTCACTATTAAATAAGTAAATACCGAAGGACTAAGTGGAGAAACATAAAAATATTAAAAACATATAAATATAAAAACGGGTAAATTACCTTCAGCAATTTTGTCCGTTGGATCGGCTGGCAAATAACGATCAACGTACTTGTCAGCGACGGTCAGTGCGCCATCGAGGCGATCGGCTGCTGCATTAGCTGCTTGGCTACCGATCTGCTTGACACTTCCGGCTCGTCTCAGTACGGGCCTCACGAATTTGTTGTTCACGTATTCTCGGGTATTTGAATAAAGCTGGGCAGTGAAAAAAATTACATACGACGATTATAAACGAAAAAACAAAATGGCGTCGTGAAATTTGCCCAAAAAAAAAAAATCGGACAAAACTCACGAGCTGTGGGGGTAAATGGACCGCAGGTACCCTTTGCTCGACAATATCAATGCCTCGACATAGCAATTGATCGATCGTTGTGATTGGCCCGTTTAATACGAATAACGCCGGTCTCGCCGATGCCTTTGCCAATGCAAGTGACTGCTCAGCAGTGTCGAGACTCCAATTCATCAGTGAATTTGAACGCTAAGAAAATTTATTTCATATATTTTTTCATTAAAAAGAAAAATTGTAACAATTTATTTAAAAAAATTTTAATTGTAACAATTTAGCTGCATTTTAATTATTTAGGGAGTGTGCAAATGTATCAATTTGCAGCTTTGTTTTTCTTTTTAAAGATTTATTTTTTCATCAAATTCGGATGAATTCGTTGGTTAAAAAAAAAAGAAAATAACAAAAAAATTATCAATTGTACATACCTTGATCTTGTCGTAGACATTTCCAGCCATGTGAATTCCACTCTCGACAATCGGCAGACTCGAGATTCTCGTTACAGACTCAAATTGTGGCACCTCCGAGTTTCGTCTTTTTGTGTATACCCGCGACATTTCTCATTCAACTTTGGATCTGTATTATGAAACATCCAATATATGAAGAAAAAAAAAAGACTCGTCAGCCAATTTCCCCATTTGTTTATCAATGATAAATACTTTTTAAAAACTCTTTCTGAATTGAATATCAATTTTATTTTTATTTCATACACACACATAATCACAAAAAACAAAGAAGAAGAAGAAGAAGAAGCAAAAAAAATAATGCACAAGTTCGGTCGTCTCGAGAAACGAGCGAGGGATGTAAAATAACGATATCAGCCAACTCGTTCCAGCCGACGAAAAAGAGATGGAATAAAAATATTGCAAAAAAAAACGACGGAGAAACTTTTATATCTACAAAGGATACCACCAAACGATCGCGTAAAAAAAAAAAAAACATTATAGATAGCGTCGTCGACTCAGCCTGAGAATACTCTCGTATAAAAAAAAAAAAAAAAAAAAAAAAAAAAGTGAATGAATCAAATATGTAATATACGAGAGAAAAGGAGAAATTGCTCGGATTCTGTTGACGCGATATTGTCTCGACTTTCTTCGTGTGTTTACACCAAATTAATAAATGAACTATCATCTCTTAAAATATCTTTTCGTCGTGTCTCTTTTTCTTTAATAAAAATAGACATGGTGAATGCGATTAAGAAAGAAAAAGTGTCGGGTCTTTGCTGTCTAAATTCTGGTGACGATAAAGATACATACATATATTTATATACGTGAGTAAAACCTGTCTAAAGTTAGCGAATCGGTTATTTGATTTTTATTTAATGTATTTTTAACTAAAAACAAATGCAACGATAAAAAATTTAATATGGCTAATTGCGATAAATATGAGACCAAAATAAACTAATCGCTTGAATTATCGTAATTATTGCATGAATCGTTTGAGAGAAATATTTCGATATATTTTTATTTATTTTTAATCGAGTTTTTAATTTTAACGATATACATATAAATATATATACATATAGTTTAGATTTTTTTCATCCAGTACTTACCAAAGTGTTTCAGCAAACAGGTGTATCGACTGTCCAGGTATTGGATGTGTGCGCAATTTTTTTTATCTCGAAAGAAATTTCAGCAACGTAACGACGCGGTTTATCTTACCCTATATCTATATCAATATATACATCACTCTGAGAATATCAAGTGATGACCAGATTCGACCAGTGTTAAAATTGTTTATTGGCAAAAATGAAAGAATGAAGAGAAAACATCTCGGTGTTACGCTGGAGTGTTCGAGAACGACTGCACGTTCGAGACGTTTCGCGATATCTCATCGGGCTCGACCTATGACACTCATCGATTGCGAATAATAACGAGCGCACCGCAAAGAGAACAAAAAAATTAATGGCGTTCTCGTTGATGATCATGAATACTTGCAGGACGCAAAAATTTTCTCTCCTTTGGGTTTCAATCAAATATATACAGTTTGCACAATCTCGTTTCAGCACAATAACTTAAATTTTTTACAGACTGTTTGACTTCAAAATTAAAAGAATTCTGATTATAATATTTCACGATATATTTCTGTACATATGAGAGACGTTTATTTGGTTTTAAACGAGTGGAATCTTTCGAAACAAAAAACAAAAAAAATAGAAATTTGGTGTCGAGTTATCACGATGTCGAACGGATTTGAGTAATTTTGTTTTAATATTTTTGGACCGACCCTTTTCAAGAGTGTGACAAATTTGAAATCAAACAAAATTTTATTTCAGACTGCTGTATCTCAAAAACTATTAAATTCACTGAATAATATTTAAATCATATAAGTTGCAGTACTCAATTAATTTTTCAGGAAAATAGTTAGTTGAATTTTTTCAATGAAAAAAAATGTACGTTTGTAAGGACAAACACACAAAAATATTTTTATTCGACCAATCCGTCATCTTTAATTTTTCCCTAAAATTCACAGAATATACTTTTATCTGTATAGAATGATCACGTATTTTTTTAAACTGGTTGCAAGAGCTTGTTAATAAGCCACGTTTCATTTCATATGAGTAGTTATTGCGTGGAAAATCATTATTTTCGTGTTACGTTAAATTCATTCTATTGGGTTGATACCGTTTGCGAATTTAGATGAAAAGTTTGCCTATAAATCTTTTTACCAGCTTAACGATATTATGTTCATAGAATATTTTTTTGTTTTATTTGAAATATAACCAGCGTAAAGTTTGCTCTGATGATTTCATTTTTAACTGCGGGTAACGAGAGAGTTGATTGACCCTTGCAAAGCCGTTGTTAGTCGATTATCCCACCTCTAAAATTGAAATCACCAGATCAAACTATGATATGGGTGTATTGAGAGTCGCAGCAGCTTCTCACCGCCAAGTTATTAAAAACAAATATATATATGTATCCAGGATATTTTCTATGGACAATTCTACCGAATACCCAAAAATAATAATATTGATACATGCTATAAGGAATATCTTGAATTTTTGACGATCGTTTTCCATACACACTTCACAGGGTGACGTTATAATGTTACCCTTATTTTTCAATCATTTACAACATTGTTGGAATTAATCAATATTTGAATTCAAAGTAATTAATAACAAGTGCTCGATATATTATATAAAATAATCTCAGTATGACAAAAAAAAAAAAATTATCATTTCATTTTGCTCCCAGTAAAGTCCTGAATTTGATTGTGAGTTTAATTTTTGGCTCAAAATTAAAATCTTATTAGAGGCCAGCTGGTTTTCGGACCCACATTTGAATTTAACTACGAACTCAACATTCAACTTAAAATCAAATTTATGACGAAACATTCGGATCCAAGAGCGTGAAACCGCTGATAAAAAATTAAAAAGAATCTTGTTTTTTTTTAAGGGAACATTTTTTTTTTTTCATGACACATAAAATGCACAGAGTGGCAACTTTATTAGAATCCACTGGAACGTTTCATGATTTATGCTTCGAACATTTTTTTCCACTTTTTTACTCAAATATATATATATATATATATAGTTGAAGGAATAACTAAAAACGTCGTCATGTGAAAAAAATTATCAGAATTTGATAGGCGATGCTCTTATATTTTTATCACCTCTCAGCCCGTCGACTTTAACTTTTTTTACTTAACCGCAACTCGACGACGAGAACAGCTGCGATCTTAAATGGACTCTTCCATTTACTTTCGACTACTTGTTCATTTCAAAGATTTAATTCATTATATGAGAACTCTTGTACGACTCTATCAATTTATTATCTACTGCATCACGAAAACAAACATTATTGATAATTCCATAAAAAACGATTCGAATCGATCAATGTTTCTGAGACAGTAAACAACGGTAAATATTTAAAAAAATTCCAATATCGACGATAGTATAACAAGCGATGTTATAGTTACCGATACGTCCTTATCATTATCCTGTGAAATCGATAAGATTCTTCGTCGTGATATCATACTATAGTCAGTTTGACTGCACAACGTCAAAGTCAGCGGAATAGAAGCTTGTTGCGTTTAAGTCCAAAGTTCGAATTTTACGCAAAAAAAAAATTGTTCATCTTTTTTTACTTTAATTATTACTTTTATTTGGACAAATAAATATAGAACAATCGTGAGTACTTTCATATTTTCTTTTCTGACCACGGAAAATTTTCTTTCGTCGAGTTCTGTGCTGTGTGCATAGCCGAACGAACAGCAGAAAAAGAAGAAGAAGAAGAAAAACGTGTAGAAAAAGTCACGAGAGATGACCTCGAAAAAACATGCATGATGATGACTAGTGAAAGAGGGTTCGCGACAGTGCACGCACAAAGGTCAAATCCTGACAGTCTCTAGTCTGATAAGACTTTTCTGCTGCTACTGCTACTGCAATATGTGAGAGTCAACGATAATGGACAATTTTTACATAAATATACATTTATGATTGTGTATTATCGATAATTTATTGCACATTAACGATTAATTTTATATCTCTTTTCAACCGGAAGTTGTACAAAATCATAAACCTACTAAGAGGGCACTCGAAGTTTTGGGGATGAGCATTCGAAATTTTCAAAGAATTTAAATTTATAATTATCAATTTATTAATAAGATGATTTTTTTCCTATTTCATAGTTAGTTTTACTTTCCCATTGAGAAATTTTTTAATTTGTTAGCATTTAAAAAAAAGCTTTTGAAAAAAAATATGGCGGCCACGGTTTACGTTGGATTGTACATTATCTGCTTATCGGGATCATTTGAGATTGCAAGAGCTGGTGAGTCTTCATTTTTTTTTTCACAATGACACATGACAATGCTTTGCTTTGCAAGAGATAGTAAAGGGAAAATTATTTTTTTTCCACGTTGATGATAGATTGGGGCGATCCTCCTATTTTCGAGCCCGATCCCAGGGACGAGGTCGTAAGAACATTTGTTTACGATAAAAATACGAAACGCACAAATATTGCACTTGATGAAGAGGTCAAATATGCAGTTTGCATCGCTGCACTCAATTACAATGGCAAGTTTTTTTTCTCCATAAAATTGATTTTCTTGCAACAAGATTGGTGCAATAAAATTAATCGATTGGATAATCAAATAAAGTGGAAAAGTCCGTTAGTGCGAGTTTTTCGTACGTACGCAAATCCAAGATCCCCCTCCACCAATTGCACGCACCAACCGCGACGTAGCGTCACTCGAGGAGCGAATGGGAAGCATCAGAACACAATGAGAGAGGGAGTAAAGTGACAATGAGCAGGCACTAGCGGAGCTTGTACTGTATCTGTTTTCTGTGTGCATACGGAACGATACGAACGAAAATATAATTAAAAATTAAAATATATGAAGTACAAAATTAAAATTAATTTTTTGACATGATAATTTTGAGAAATCTCAGATTTTTCAATTTATCTAGCTTCTCGTCATAGCCGGGTTTTTTTGTATTCTATGAGAAAAAGTTAAAATCTTTCGATTTTTTTGCCCATTTTGGCAATTTCTCAGGGTTTGTTTGAATTTATGCCAAAGAAATATTCATTATCGATGAAATATGATCAATAAAAAAATCAAAGCTTTAAATATACTAAAGCAAAATGCATAAGCAAAAAATATACTAAAATGAAATTGTTTTGAGTTTTTAAAAATTTTCTACCAGATGCGGCTTCTCCTTCGATTGGAGCCTTCAATGAGGACAAGAGTAATTCGCTCCTCGGTGCAGAGTTTAGACGAAATGATACGACTGGCATGTGGTCTCTATGGATAACGAAAAAGCAAGATTACGAAACATTGATAATGCGACTATACAGATTTCCAATTATTTCTGGACCATACACTTTTCAAATATCTCTAAATATACTAAATATTGATGATAATCCACCGATCATACAAGCTGACGAAAAATGCAGAATTAAGGTATATTTCTACCTTTTTAAATTGATACCCAAACAGAGCTTATTGACACTAAATTAAACTTAGATAGATGGATTAAAATAATAAGTATAATTTTCTCAAAAGGAAAATTACTCCGGTCGATCAAACTGTACATATGTTGTCAGTGATGCAGATGGATGGATAAAAAAGGTCGAGTTCGATCTAAGCTCTAGTGTAAGTTTTTCTCATGAAATAACCATAAAACTAATCAATCAAGCACGTACGAAAAATAATTACTATTATAATCATATTATCATAATAATATTAATTATTATTAGTATTATTATCGTTCTTATTATTATGAATAATTAATATTAGAAATGAATTTTTCTAAGCTAATAGCATATTTTTGACAGCCCGAAGGTAATAATTTTGCTTTCATCACTTCGCCTGTTCCCAATTCCGATTACGAGCTCACCGCATTTCTCAACGTGACAAAGAGCCTTGACTTTGAAACGATATCGATGTACATGCTGCTGATACGAGGCATCGTGAGTCATATAAAAAAAATATAAATATATTGATGTTGGAAAACGCTGAGAAATTTAAATGAATCTATGGAAAAATCGTATCTCATATTTGTGCTCATTTCATAATTACGAGATTCGTCTCAAAAATTTATTCAAGCCAAGAAATGAATTTTAACGGAAATTTTAGGATGGTGGAGGCAACGAGGGTAACCTTTCTATAATAGTAGAGGTAATTGACATGCCCGATATGCCTCCAGTTTGGACTCAACTAACTGCTGCGGAAAATTTACTGGAAAAATCCAGCAAAGTGAGACATTTAAATTTTCTCTGATAAATTGGGAAGAAAAAATAATTATGTACTTGTCGTAATAAATCATAAGAATAATTATTGAAAAATTATTTGCTCATTTATAAAGACATTCGAGGTCTCCGCGATCGACGGTGACATTGAATTCAACGCAGAGATAAATTATCGAATCGAAGTCGGTGATCCGAGTGAGTTAAAATATTTTTGTACGTAGAATTAATTTTTTTGTCCTATTTTATTGATTCATAAATTTCGTTTGGGTTTTCTTCTTTTTACTCAAAGCGGAAGCAAAGTATTTCGAAGTCGACAAAAAATCTGGTATCGTCACGATCAATCCGATAGATCGAGATGCGCTGCAGCGTGAAGTATTTCGAATTCTCATAATCGCTTACGAGACACCCGAGCCCGAGTCAAAAATAAACGCGACGATTATCGTAATTGTCGAGGATATCAATGATCATAAGCCTGAAATTATGCCTGAAGCTCTCAATATTGAGATTGATGAAGAAAAATATACTACTCTGGAATTCAATCCATCGATCACGATTAATGATCCAGATTTGGTAAATCAATATTTGCTGTATCTCCTGATTTTTAATGACCGACTGAAAAAGAGGCCTTTTGTACATTTGGCTTTGGAGTGAAATTTAGAAATTTATTGCCCTCGTAGAGTTCGAGCCATTGGGTAAAAAAAATCTTGACACTTACCCTACATGAAAATGTGCAAAATTGTCCAGCGAGTAATACAGTCCTGATTGTTCGATATTTTATAAAAATGTTCACTCGTAAATTCTCGTTTATTCTCAATTTGGAGCCAAAATATATATGAAGGCTGACATAATAACGATGGGTCAGAGGTCAAGTGCACTTATCAACGCACCCGATTATGTGACTTACTGAGAAAAATGTTCTTTTATTTTTATTTCTCTTTTTTTTTTTGTCGTTTTTGAGCCGCCACTCATTTGCTTGCCTTCATTTCCGGTCATATAATGGTTGCCCATTAAATCTAGCTCTAATTTCAAATGCAATGAGAAATATCAACCGACGAACTGATAAATACACCTAAGCTGTCACTTGATACAAATAATTGTCATTCTCGCGATCTGCCATAACAGTCAATGGCGAGTTTTATTAACTATCGAAAAATAATAATAAAATCATATAGTTCGTGAAAATGAATTGAATGAATATTTTACACACCATAATAGTGCAAATACTTTAGCCACTTTTGAAAATAAATCAGGTACAAAATCAATATTAAAATACAATTGCAGCTCCGAAGAAAAAATTCTGCATCGATTCGTTGATTTTCGATTCGATTGGGAGGCCTTGAAAGTACATACAGGAAATTAACATATATTTCCAATGTTGACAATCCCCGGCTAATTCGGAAATTTTTGGTTAATTTAATTATTTTGTAATTTTTTACATTATGCATTTTTCAGTTGGGGATATGAAATTTTGTTAAATATTGTATTTCCTTTATTTATTAACATGTATTAATTCAATAATTAAACATTAATAATTTGTAGTAAATGAATATTCATTCAATCAATAATTGGCCAAGTGATATATCAATTTATAAACTAATTATTTTGATCATAAAATCCAAAAAAAATTGTAACAATAAATAATTATTCATAAATTGCCAGGCGGAAAATGCTCAATTCTCCGTGAGTCTCACAGACAATTCCAAGTATAATTGGAGCTCAGCTTTTCTCGTAGTACCCACAAGTGGTTATCAAAGTGGTATTTTCACTATTTCCGTCGCCAATGCCTCGCTCCTCGACTACGAGGATGAAAACTGGATGGTCATCGACATGCAGGTTAAAAAAAAAAATATCCTCAAGTCATTTGAGCCCTAATTTATGAAACATAATTTTTTTTTGATTAGTCTTTATTTGGACTTTGACACATTTTCGATTTTACAGCTACGAGCAATCGAAATCAATGACACGAGTCACGTAGGCATCAGAAACATTAACGTTCGATTGAAAAATTGGAATGACGAATTGCCAGTATTCGATGAGAAAAATCCTTCGAATGTCAGCATACACGAAGACGTGTCAGCCAATTATCTCATTGCGACTGTTTACGCTACAGATCGCGATAATAACGACAACGTAACGTTAGTTGACACAAAATATCACGATGAAAATATATTCAAAAATATTGTTAATTTATTTCTGTATTATTAAAAAAAAAAAAAATCTCAATTAAAAATTAATAGTACAAAATCCATTTTACAATATTTATTGTGATAATTTTATCGTTGTCTCATTTATTTATAATTGGTGACGTTTTTTTAATTCATTACAGGCACTCGTTGGTCGCTCAACGATCATTAACAATAAACGATAAAACCGGGGAAATTAGAACGAATCAGAATGACGCTTTGGATTACGAATCTATGCCTGTTGTGGTCGTTCAGATCGTCGCCACCGATCTGGTTAATCACAAAACCTACACAACTCTTACGATCAACGTCATAGACGTTAATGACGTTCCACCAAAATTATTTCTGGTCGAAATTTTAATGATAAATTTTCAAAGTTTTTTCTGAAATTTTTAACAATTCACTTGGAGCCTTAATGAATTTATTTTTATGATTTTCAGCCTAAAGAAAGTCCAACGCTTGAAGAAGAGATGAATGAAATTGAAATCAAAGCTTTGATAAACGCGACCGACGTCGACACTGATGCAGAATTGACGTTTAAAATTGACTGGGATAATACGAGAGCTCACAAGAGAAGCGTTGAAGTTGATGAGTCTTTTTATCGCGAGTAAATAATTTTTGTTGTGAATCATTTTAAGTAAAGGTTCTACCATTTTATAGTTTTTTTTTTTAAATTGGTTTCTTATTCAGATTATCGATTCATTCATAATGATTATTTGAATTGCATAATTTCTGCAGAATTGAAACATTTTTTGCCAGCAAACGTTCGGAGATTCGAACTAAATCTTTAGATTTTTTATCGATTTTAATTAATTTTTTTCAGCACATATCACATTTTTTCATGTCAAGCTGCATGAATAATTGTACCCATTTTATTTATTTATGATGATTTATTCAGACATTTTTATATCCGAACTGATCGTCAAGCTTTTTAATGGATTGTGATTTATTTTATTCAGCAGAAATTCCATTCAATTATAATAATTATGTGACTGAATAATTGCTAAAGAATTCAAAAGTTTTTTGCCTTTTATGCATTTACATATTTGAACTGAGTGTCAAGCTTTTTTATAAATTGTGCTTTTTTTTTGCTCAGCAAATATTCAATAGAGTAATCATTACAAGCTTGATAAATAATTGCTGTCGCATTTAAAAGATAAAAAAATATATTATTTTTTCAAATAGACATCTGGATATTCGAACTGACTATCCAGAGGGCCACAAGAGGTACGCCAAGGGTACATTATTCGTAACCGGTAGAATTGATTATGAAGCATTTGACGTTATTTTTCTCACGATTTCCGTTATTGACCGGACAACTGTCCACAACGACAACATGACATCAGGTAAAGTATTTGAAAAAATTGACCCACGGCAAATAGTCGAGTCTAAATTGAGATTTGAGTTTGAACTAAAAATTGACCTTACAATCAAACTTATGAGTAAATAATTCAAGCCCAAAGCTCGAATCGAAAATCATTCGTATCGAACTTAAATTCTATTATGAATTGAAATCAGGGGTGAATTTGGCCAAAAAATAAAATCTAAACTTGAGATTGAAATTAAAATTAAACTGATGAGAAAAAATTTAAACCTGACGTGATATCAGCAAAGAAATTTTTTGATTTTTTTAAATTCATGACGTACACTTTTTCTTTTGCTCGATTACCCAGGCTCGTTAACTCTCAATATCAAAGACATCAACGACAACAGCCCAGTCTTTGATCCCATGGATTCCATGAGTGTCGTTGAGAATCAAATTAAAGATGCCTTGATTGGATCCGTGACGGCCAAAGACGCGGATGGACCAGAATTCAATAAAGTCTCCTATTTCATCGAGTACGTTTCTTTTTTTATGCTTTGAAGTGCCTGAATTAAAAAGTGAATTTTTTTATTTTCAATTCCTCTCCACGACAGGCCAGTCAATCGGACAAAAGAAAATCTTATATCCATAAATAATTTGACTGGTGTGATCAGAGTTGACTTGAATAAGGGAATAGACGCCGAAGTTTATGAATATATATATTACAACGTAATTGCGACTGATGGCCAGAGAAATTCTACAAAAATGGTGAGAGAAATAATTTTTTTGATTTTTTCCTAATTTTAAAGGGATAACTGGGGCAAAATGAACCACCTCAAAATATTTACTAAAACGTAAAAAAATTGAAAATTTTCAACTGTTACGTGGTGGTGATTTACTGATTTATAAGTTATTTAGTTAAGGTGTTATTTCTACGCGTCCATGGAGCAGCAGGCTCCGACCCAATAAATTAACAAGGAATAGTGAATTAATAAACTTAGAACTATTATGAAGCAGTATTTTTCCATTGGTGTTCCATTTTGCCCCAAATCTCCCCGATTTCTTCAAATCTCTCTCTCTCTATTATAATAATAATTCAGCCTAAATATATCTCGTTGGCAGATTGAGATTTATGTAATTGATCAGAATGACGAGATACCCTATGTACTTGGTGACAAATTCAACTCAACGATTCGCATACGTGAAAAATCGCCAAATGGCACACACATCGTTAGAGTTCAAGCCAATGATGACGACAGAACTTGTGGGTGATACAAAAAAAAAATGTTATTCATTATTTATATTTGTTTGGGAAAGAAAATAGAAGAAAAAAAAAGTTTTTTTTTTTTTTAAATCTGTCTCCACAGATCCTTTCAACAACGTGTCTTATCTGATAAACGCCAATTATTCCTCGCCATTACAGTACTTCAGTATGGGCAGATTTGACGGTTTGATAGTGGTCAATTTAACCGATGACTACATCCTCGATCGTGATTTTGGTCCATCCGAATTTGAATTGAATCTTAAACTTCGTGACAATTATCTCGTCGATTACGTAATACGTAGGTAGACTCGATTTTTTTTTTACAATTCATTAAAAATTTATGTCAGCCAAAAATAGGAGCGTGAAATTTTTTTAAGTGCACGTGAGGGCTTTTTTTGTAATTTGAATAACATTTTTTTAAGGGGATTCGAACGCAGTTGACATAATGGTGATGGTAATTCTCGATGATATTAACGATCAGATACCCAAATTACCGGATCTCGGTGACTCTGCTGCAAGTATCTCGGAAAATACGAAAAAGGTATTCAGGACGATAAACATAAAGAGAATTTTATATATTTTTTTATTTTCGTTAGAAAAATTATTTTTATTTTCTTTCTTGTCAGGACGTCTTGATCCTCACGATAGTGGCTGAAGACCATGACGCTCCAAATACCAATAATACAAAAGTATTCTATGAGATAAAGAGCATTTTATCGTCTGACGAGAAAAACGATTATTTCGACGAAAATTGCAAAACACTTTTTTACGTAAAAACTCGTGACGAAAGGGCAGCCAATATTTTCGCCAATTGTGATCTAAAGGGCTATTATGGACGTTGGATAATCGAACTCTACGTGAGTTTTTTTTTCCTCGAATGTTAATTCAATTTTCGGATGGGGACAAAAGTTTGTACTTTTTTCAGGCCCAAGATCTAGGCACGGATCCAGGACCATGCAATGATACGAGAAATTACATTGTTCAAATAACTGACTTCAATTACAACAAACCTGAGATTCTATTTCCTACCAGTAAAAAAATACCACTGAGAAAGGTGAGTGGAGAACAATCCCATCTAATTAATTCATCGATGAGTTTAGTGAGTTCTTCAATTTATTTTAAATAATTTGGAAAATTAATTATATGAATTTTAAGTAATTTGGAAAATTAATTATATTAATTTTAAAGAAATCTGAAAATTAAGTTCTGCGATTAATAGACCTTTCGTTAAATAAATTTGTTTAATTTTTCTTACCACGAAAATAATTATGCAAAACAAACACTTTATGCACCGTTGAAAATATAAAATTTCTTTAATCTTTTCTCCATTTTTCTCACTGTATAATCAATAAAATTATTTTAGGAACAAACAAATCATGCACCGTTGAGAACTTACGACGATCAGTTGCTGAATGATTTCAAAGCGACCGATAATGATCATGGTGCAAGTGGAATTGTCACTTTCTCTCTGTGGAGCACAAGTAGATTAATTTTTTCATTATATAAAATCACTAACGACATAATTAATGCGTTAAATGCTTAAATAAAATTATTCTATAAATAATTTTTTTAATTTTGATTAGCCACCGATCATGAATATTTCGAGATCCAGTCGATAAGCACGAACGTTGGTCAGCTTCGTCTCGCAAAAAATGTAGACGTTGAAAAGCAAAATTCTTACACGGTACATTTTTCATAAATAAATATTTAAAAAATATATATATATATTTAGTCGTATTAATGGGAGGATATTTTTTTTAACAGCTAACTTTGACAGCAACGGACGGTGGAAATCCTCCATTGAAAGCTATCCAAGAATTTACCGTAGTATTCGTAAAGACGACTGGCCCAAAATTCGACGAGAATGAGTGGACCATTTGGATTAAAGAGAACAAAACGGGCCTTCAGGAGTTACGGATAATACCCGAAGCTCGTGACATGTTGGGCGAAGCGGGCGCAAACACCGTGGATATTTACTACTTCTTGATGTCAGATGGTCAGATGGTCATATTTTAATCTTAAAATTTGCGAATACATGAATCTCAAGTCCAGAGATAAATCTCAATCATTGCGACCTTTACGAATATCAGACTTTCTAAACTGTATTCGAAAATGGTGACGTTCAAAAATTCCAGATATCAATTTTTTATCTAATCCAATCACTTTTTGAAATTTTTGTACAGGAATTTTGATTTTCAAAATTTTAGTACTGGGTTTGAAATTGGGGACCTTGAAACTCCTCTGATACTATTTTTTTTTGCAATTCGATCACTTTTTGTTTTTTGGTTGACCATTTTGACTCTACCATTTTCATTCGCTGACTTATTTACGATTCTGCCCTACATCTTTAAATTAAGTGCCAAAGTATAATCCAGCAAAAATGTTGTCAAATTTAATTTTTGCATTTGCCTGATATCGTGGAACAAACTTAATCAATAAACATTGACAAATATTATACATGTAAAATTATAAATCAGCAGTATGATTAATAAAAAATATTTGAAAAATAATTGCAGAGAAAGACACGAAATATTTTCACCTGAACAAAGTAAGTCGTGAATTGACGTTGGCAAAAGAATTGGATCGTGAGAAGCAAGAAACAATGATAATCCATGTTATCGCTACAACGGACATAAATGGGCCACCAAGAAATCCACTGGACGATTCAGTGTTAAAAATTACAGTCGTCGTACTCGACGAGAATGACAATCCGCCGATTTTTGAGAGCACAATTTATAGAGGTGGTGTAGCAATGGAGGATAATCTCGATAAAGTTATCCTTACCGTCAAGGTCTTGTCAAAATTGTTATCTCTAATTTTCTCAAAAATATGGCCATATTAATTTTTCAATCGAATGTCTTTTCAAATTTTTCAGGCCATGGATGCTGACCTAAACGAGACCCTGACTTACAGTATAATTTCCAATAGTTTGACCACGTCAGATTCTTCACTAGACTCCATTAACAATCCTTTCTCAATAGACTTGAGCAACGGTGAATTATTACTGAAATTCTCAGTCAGCAGCAGCATGAAGGGATATTTTCACTTTGATATAGTTGTTCATGATAAAGATAGTACGTATAATAATTATCTCCAGATCATTTATGATAGAATTTTTATCCAATTTTTGTTTAACTATTGTTGATGATTTTTTGAACTGTCAACCAGAAGACAGGTCGTCGAGAATTGTTGCCCTTCATTGCAATCACCGATTGAGGAAGATTTTGTTATTACCAATATTCTCTGAAATGCCTGAAAATTACGTGACAAAATTTGTTTTACAGATTACCTGAAGCTTTACCTATGTTTAAGGCTTTGGATTTTTTAGATAAGGTACAATTCGTAGAGAGAAAACCTTTTAGAAAATCTAGTTAAAATATAAAGTTCGTAAATGGACCAATTTCAACTACTCGAAAACGGATCTTGTCCAAATCAATTAGATACTTTTTTATTCCTGTCTGAAAAATATAATCGCACAAAATGATTGAATATAATTTAAATTTAAATTAATAAAAATTAATAATTGAATTAAATTAATTTAAATTAATTGTGAGCTTTTCTACAAATCGTACTATAGTCGCAGCGGTTTGTCTCGAGTCAATGACAAAATCACCTTCTGACTATAGTTGGAATAATAAATTATATGACATTTTTTAAAATGATACTTGAAGAGTTTAATAAAAAATGAATCATTTTTTTATCAGTGATGCACAATGATACAACTGCAATTCAAATTTACATCGTGCTGCAAAAGAATCGAGTAGAATTCACGTTGAACAATATCGCTAGTTACGTCAAAGAAGAAAATATGTTTGTGAGTAAAGATTTGTTTATTTATTTTATTAAAAAAAAAAAAAAAAAATTGTTATTATGTAATTCGTGCATTACCAGGTGATCAAGTCGTTCAGCGATGCATATGGATATTTGTGCAACATTGACGACATCAAGAGTACAGTAGATGCAAATAATCAGGTTCTTGACAACACGACGACTCTGACGACTCATTTCATAAGCTCGGAGGACAATTTACCGATTGACTCGAATATAATTATTTTGTAAGTTGAATTCTGTTCCAAAAGAAAATTTAAAAAATCATGGCAGTGTGGTAGTTTGAGATATATATATATATATATATATATATATATTAGAGCATCGAGCGATCTTCAGACCATCAGCAATCTCAAGGCAACTCTTTTAACGAGATCTTTGTTGCTCCGTGACGTACCAACCGGAAGTTCAACAGTGACGGACGATATACAACAGACCGTTCACTGGATTCTCGTTACGTTGACAATATTTTTCTGTCTGTGCAGCATAACGCTCCTGGTCGTTTTTTTTCTCAAAACGAGAAGGTGAAAGAATATTTAAAATTTATTTTTATTAATTCCTGCAAATGGTTATTTAGCAATTTTTTTTTTACCTTGGAGATTAAATCAGCGACTCGAGAAGCTCGCAATTACCAAGTATGGATCTCAAGAGTCTGGCTTGGATCGAGCTGGCATTGTTCCGACAACAAATCAATTTGCAATGGCAGGATCGAATCCCATGTGGAAAACACCAGAAAAATCGATGGATGACAACATTAGGTATGACATATCTTTCATGAGATGAGCTTATATGGTTTTTTCCTGCTTCCTTATATAGAAAACTTAGTTTTCGTCAAAACTTTTTTTTTTAATATTGATGCTCGTCAGTCCTAAATTTTAATTATCAAAAATAAAAATATAGAATTTTTCATGCAATTAATTTTTTTAATATCTCCGATCAACAGCCAAGGTAGCGGTGACTCGGATTTGATCGGGATTGAAAACAATCCGGATTTTGGCTACGTAAATTGTGCAATGATTGGAGAGGATAAATGGGAAAATTCGACACGGGTGAGCAATTTTATGTGTTTCATACAAGCTCTGCCACACGTTGAAGAAGAAAAAAATAATTTTTGCAATAAACGACTTCAATCCTGACTCGAGCGAGCCTAAATGTTATAATAGCGGTCGTTATATATATATATATATATATATATATATATATAGAGAGAGATATACAGATACATATATATCACTATATACACATATATATATATATATATATAGAGATGTCTCAAGTAGGCTTAATCGTCGCTTCAATCTGCCGAGTCAGCTCGCTTGGACGGAAAATTAATCGTATTCATCGTAATAAACGTGACGAGTGTGACTTTTCCATTAAAGAAGATGAAGCTCAATTTTATTCTTTCCAAAAGAAAATTATGTCACTGTCAACATATATTTTCCCTCGTTTTTTTGCAGGAAAGTGTAAACCCCATATTTGCAAATCGTCAAGTCACTTCCGGTGGCGTCTTCGACCGGATATACCCGAATTTACCGGACTCCGGAGAGGATAAACAAAAATATTAATCAAATAAACTATTTAATATACACAATTTCAGTATTCCATATACGGTATTTTTTTTATTATATGAATTTATTGAAGAAGAATAAAGAGTTTTATTTTCGTCATTATCTGTCTCGTTCGCAGCATGTGCTGCGAACTGTATGTATATATGTAAATTTGGCATTGATTGAATCACGAAAGTAAATTGTAAAACCGGTTTTTGCAATTCTCGAAATAATTTCCGGTGTCTTTTGCGACTGATTATCGTCTCGCCTGGAAAATATTATTTGTTTAAAAAACTGTTCAATGCAGACATAATTTTATTACTCTACATCCAGTATTATTTTATTGTATAAATTTATTTACGAAAAATAAAATATAAAATTATCGTTTTTGTCAAGATTGTAAATAATCATTAAAAAATCGATATAAATTTGATATTATTTCAAACACGAACAAAAAGTAACTCTTTGACTGAATATCTTGTCTCTGAAAGAATATTTAAAAAAAATATATTTAACAACTATTCAGTAATATTTTATATACAATTTTTTTTTTCGTATCGCACCAATTTATTAAAGAAAAAATGAAAAATTTAATTATCATCTTTACCTGCTTAAATAATAAATGACCACAATCTGTGGAACATGCCGTGAACGATTTAAAAATAGATGTAAAATTAGCTTCATTTCAAACACGTGCGACTCAATCAGCAGCAGTAAATTGAAATATCCCGTCGACGCACATGAGTAAATCGACTAATTTAATGTGTTCTCGCATACATGCGACGATCGAACACGTGACGAGAGTCTTTTAGTACGCTATAAATGCTTAGCAAATCACAAAAGCATTGGACACTTTTTCATAATACGTCGTGAAGTGCTCTCGAGGTCTGGTCTTATCCCTGGCTCTTTGCCTGATATTCCATCCTCCATCACAGTCTGTGATTATTTTTGGCCGAGTTTGTTTGGCTCTCAATCTCACTCGATTTGCAGGAAAAAAAAACAAAAAAAAAAAATTTCAACGTCTGACCAATTCTCACTTTTTCCACTTAAAAATCGGTCGCATCGATAATTCAATAATGAAAGACTCGTCAGGAAAAAAAGTGATTGGATATCAGGAGTGTCACGAGATCGTACGTAAGAAACTTCGCGAGGACTCGATCGATGATTTTTGTCTGGTTGATTACGAGGTTATACCGATCGGTGAAGTGAACGGTTTTATGGGACAATATTTTACTCTAAAAACAACAATTTCCTGCACTAAAATACCGAGTGAAAAACGTGTTTATAATTTTTTTATGAAAATTCCACCACCCTCAACGAGTCCTCAGTACGAATGGATACAAGAGTATGGATCGTTTAAAAAAGAGGTTGAACTATACACGATCGTATTTCCAGAAGTTCTTCATGGTCTGGAAAAAAGATCGATACCAAAATGCTTCTTGGGTCATGGCAATGACATTATTATTCTAGAAGATATGGCTCACTGTGGTTTTTCAATGACTGACAAATTCGTACCTTTCGATCTTGATCATTGTCACGTTGTCATGAAAACATTGGCTAAATTTCATGCAAAATCGATCATCTTTGAGGAGCTCGAGAAGAGAAATCTTCATGAAGAATTTTCGCATTGCATGCAAGAAACTTTGTGGCCATTGTGCGAAGGAAGATCGAAAAAAATGTTTGACGCTGCTGTAAAGGGCGTCGTGTCAATGATCGATCTGATAGATGATCTGGATGATCGACAGCGTCGAGCTTTCAAGCAAAAGATCGTGGAACGCTCAGGCGGTCATGCTAAAAAATTGTTACCGTCAAAAAAGCACAGAAATGTCCTTTGTCACGGTGATCTTTGGGCTAATAATATTTTGTTTCGATACGACGAGATGGGAAAACCCGACGAATGCTGTCTCATTGATTTTCAATTGGCAAGGTCAGTTGATAAATTTGTTCGATTATTTAATTTAATAAATTTGGTTGAATGTAGTGAATTATTATTATTATTATTATTATTGCTTAATCTTTCATTAATAATAATATTATTGTTAATAATAAATAATGTGGCTAAAATAATAAAGATAACTCGATAATTTAAGGGAAGAATTACTCTTGTAATTCCCTCATTACTTCAAATACTTTTAATTATTACTTTTCTACAAAAATCACGAATGAAATATGCTATTTGAATGCTTTCAGATATAATCCTCCAGCTCACGACATTCTGTGCTTTCTCCAGTTCGCGACAAATCGAGAACTTCGAAAAAATCACTCTGACGATTTATTCAAAATGTATTGGGACTGCATGGTTGTCTCGCTCAATGACGCTGGACTGGACCCTTCGAGCATATTTCCCTGGCAAAAATTTATCGATTCGATCAACGAACTTCGAACGATGTGCATGACTCATGGAATTCTAAATACTCCTATAATGCTTCTGGAACCAACAGCTGCTAGCAAATATTTTTCCGAGGAGCCCGAACTTCTCGAGAGTGTTCTCTATATCGACAGAACTCCCCTGATATTCGGTCAATTTCATCAAGTGCCTCAGTACAGAGAGAGAATGCTGGATGCTCTTTTGGAACTTCACGAGAGCACGTAGCCCCCAATAGAGTCGAGAATTTTTATTAAAAAAAAAAAAAAAAAAATCAAGGACCCTGCCAAAGGTTTTCATAAAATTATACATAAATATAAAATATATATTATGCGAGATAAAGAGAAAAAAAATCGTATATCTTGCACAGGAGTACAAACTTCTCGATAATGTTTTACATCTCGACAGAACTTCCTCGATATACAGGGTCCATTTAATCGAGTGCCTCAGTACAAAGAGAGAATGCTGAACGTTCTTTTGGAACTTTACGAGAGTCCCTAATCTCAATAAAGTCGTAAATGTTGATTAAAAAAAAAAAAAATCAAGGACCCTGCCAAAGGTTTTCATAAAATTATACATAAATATAAAATATATATTATGCGAGATAAAGAAAAAAAAAATCGTATATCTTGCACAGGAGTACGAACTTCTCGATAATGTTTTACATCTCGACAGAACTTCCTCGATATACAGGGTCCATTTAATCGAGTGCCTCAGTACAAAGAGAGAATGCTGAACGTTCTTTTGGAACTTTGCGAGAGTCCCTAATCTCAATTGAGTCGTAAATGTTGATAAAAAAAAAAAAAAAAAAAGTCATCGACTCTTACGAAACCTTTCGAAAAATCTCATCTCTATATATATGAAAATATATCAAATTAATTATTGTAATTATTTTTGTTTCAAAGTTTTTTTTTTTCTTTCCTTCTTATTACACAATAACGATCACATTACACATTGTTTGTTTTTTTTTCTCCACTTCTCTCAATGGGTCTCGCTCTTAGACTCGCTTATAAAAAAAAGTTTCTTTTTTTCGGTGGCTCGCAGTGTGGTAATTGGGGGGAGGCAATTTTTGGGGCACATATAGATAATTCTCCTGAAAACACCGGGGTGGCCGGGGCGGGGGCGGGTGCGTGGGGGGGGGGGGGGCACAGAGTTGTTTCAGGCTGATTTTTTTTATGTATATAATTATTTCATATCATCAATTATAATGAATATATAGTTATGTACAATATTGAATCTCATTCTTTAACAATAACATCAACAACATGATTAAACAACGTCCCTCATTGGTACACAAATTGTAAATGTACAGATAAAAAAGCATTAGATGAGGTCAATGAGGCATTGAAGGTGGCGAACGCTCTGCGCGCCACTAATTCATCTTATTTTTTGAAATTTTTTTGTGTGATTTTTTTTTGTTCTTCCATTTTTTGTTTTTTGTTTTTTTCTCCATTTTCTTTTTTATACATCCTTAAAACCCGACATTTTTATCGATTGTTTTTTTGTTTTCGGTTTTGTATTATTTTCTATGCCTTTCACCTCAAAACCATCAACTTTTTATTCACACATAAATAATCTTTCGTCTTTTTTTTTGCGTTTTTTTTTTTCATATTTTTTTTCATATTTTTTTGTTTCAGATACATACGTCGATACTTCATACATACACGCGAATGCACAAAAGAGAACATGACAAGGGGATGAATGAATCGATTGATCTTTGGTGCATGATTTAATTATTAAAGAGAGTGCGCGAATGATTGTCGGATACCCCGTCGAGCCGAGTTGATCTTCACGAAGAGATACGTGATCTAAAAAAAATCTTCATATGAGATTGAAAAAAAAAAAAAATTGAATGGAAAAAAAACCCGAAAAAAATTGTTATTTAATGAAATATCGTTTGTGCATAGACTTTCGACTTTGTTTAGTCTGTACAGACGAAAAAAAAAACACAATTTTACAATGAAAAATTCATGAATATTCGACGTAAATGAAGAAATCTTGTTTCTCTCACGAGAGGATCGTTTATAACATGACTCAACGTGGCATAATCCAACCACGTTCATTCTAAAGATCTAAGCAAGGCTTTCGACGACTTAATGAATGACTTGCACAAATCTAATGCACAAATTTGTATAATTTTTTGTTTTTCGCCTGAGGAGATTCACGTGAGAGAGGGTCAGTGAGAGAGAGAGAGAGAGAGAGAGGGACGAAAGCAAAAGTAGAAAGTCACAGGGTGTGTACTGAAGAGTAGAATTTTTTTCAACCCTTTTCTTGATTCTTCTCGATATATCAGTTTATGAAGCGTTTCATTGGCTAATGAACATTATAATTGAACAAATTTGTACCGCAGTAGTTGTTGCGGCACAATAAAATAATCCAACAAAACTGTCCCAGTTTTTTCAAATTCCACGGTGTTAAATTTACACTATCAACGGTTTTTTAATGCTTCCACCTCATCATTTAAAACCAAGTTTTATCGCTGATGACTAAATGAAAATGAATAAAATGTTTTACAATTAGTGCAGAATTATAGCACCCATGGGGTCTCAAAGTTTTATCGAATTTGATTCAGCTGTTTACGAGAAAAAATGTAATTTGAAGATTTTGAGGTTATAATCCCGATTGACATCAATTGTGAAATGGTGGCCATTAGCTCTGGGACGCCATGGATCTTTTGTTATTCCGTGTGCATCCACCGTTTACGATAGAGATCGAGTTACGAATGAAATTTAAATACTTTTTTTCGAAAATGTATTGAAATGTACCATTTGCTTATTTGAGTAAAGGGTATTGAAATACACTATTTGCTTTTTTTTTCGAGTGAAAGAGTACTTAACGTTTCATTTTTCAGTCCGAAGTGCCCATTCTTGAATTTGAATAATCTTGTACACAATATTTTTTAATTGTATCGTTGGTTTTTGAATAATTGTTCAATTCACATTTCTATAAATTCAACGTCTTGTTAAAAGTTTATCATTAAGTTTGCACTACCCATGAACCGAAAAATACCATTGATAGACGGAGTAAATGTTAAAAAGGGACAAAAAATATGTCATGTTGATCTGAGGTCAATAGTAACGGAATTCAGGTCGTTAAATTTGAACTACCAACTGTCAAAATTATTGTGATTCCACCTCAAAATTTCAAACACATTTTTAATGATGATGAGCGAATAGAAATGTATAAATCGTTTTGCAATTCGTGCAGAATTATGGCACTGACAGTGCCCAAAGCTTTTATTGAATTTCATTCAGCCAATTTCGGGAAAAATGCGTTTCAAAGTTTTGAGGTTAGAATGCAAGTCGACACCAGCTGTTAAACATCGGCCATTACGGTACGAAATGAATTCTTCCACTCTATCAAACATTGTTTTTTTATAATACATTCGATTTTTATGTCCCCAAAAATTATCTTCCAAGACGAATCGCCAAATAAAATTGTCTTCTCTTGCACATTTAATTGTTTCTTCTCTACAATTTGTTCCAGCACAAAACTCTGAATTAGAACACGCTCTCAATAATACAAATATGGAAACAAAAATCTAAAAAAAAACACTTTTTATGCTCCCTTTCAATCTCTCATTGTCAGTAAAGTGAGAAGAATATATTTCTCACGTACGTCAAACTCGGTTAATTATTTTCTCTGTTTTCCTATCACTCCCTTTCTCTCTCTCTCTCTCTCTCTCTCGTTCCCTCTCTACCTCACCTCGTCAAAACCGAAACGTTTTTTCTTTCCTGTTTTCTCGTATAAATCGTTTTTTTTTTTTTCTTCTCTTTAAATATACGATGGATATAACACGAACTGCGGTGGCAGTGAACAGTGCACGTGGATATTGCAACAGCAGCGGCGGCACAGTAGCAGCGCAGCAGCGGCAGAGCAGTTATACACGGTATATGCATATACGAACACGGCAGCGTCTACCACAGCTAGTCTTTTTTTATATTTTTTTTATCTCTTTAATCGATCATCTTTATAGTTGAATAATTTTTTTTTTGTCTTTTTTTTCATTTATTTAAGGGTCTTTCAGCCGTAGACGAAGACCGTATCGTTAACGCATGCCTTTTCGCCCCCATTTAATCGAGTCCTTAAACATTATCATACTCTCCCCCTTCCTCGATCTGAATTTGCAATTTTTACGTCTTTTTTTTTTTTTTTTCTCATCGTGTCTTTGTGTGTGCTCAAAAAATGTGTCTCGGTCGCACTGTTGCAATTATGCGTTTGTGTACTGTGTGTGTGTGTGTGTTTTTGTGTTTATATTTGTTTTTTTATCTCCTTTCTCTTACGTTTGCATTTATATATATATATATTTATATATATACATACATATATATGTATATACATGTATATGTATATATTTACATACATACATATATATATATATATATATTCATTTATATAGTTATAAGTATAATTATATAATACGTACGTCCGTATATATACACACGTGAGTTTCACAAAAATATATAAAAGAGAGAGTGTCTATTTATACGCATATGTATAATATGTATAATTATCAGTATGTACGTATGTATGTGTAGTAAATATGTGCATAATTTTTTTTTTTCTTCTTAGGTTTCATGTATGCACATATCGACATATACCATACGATATACTCAAAGTCGTGTGGAAAAGGGTATTTTTTTCTTCATCTTTTTCTTCTTTTTCTTCTTCTTCTTCTTCTTCTTATTATTATTATTATTATTTTTTTTTTCTTCTCGTTATTATTTATAGTATAGAACCTGTACAAAGTGCTTCGATTCAAAGTTTGTATTTTTGTTCACGTTCTTTTTTCTTCTTCTTTCTTCTGCGTTTTTTTTTTAAGTCGTTAACAAGACACACGAGGTAAGATTACATTGGTAGTTCCGCACTCTCACATTTTTTTCGCATTTACCAAATTTCTCGCTGTCTCTGTCCATTGTTTTTTTTTTTTTTTTTTTTTTTCGTTTCGTTTTTTTTTATCCTTGATTTTTTCTTCTCGCCCTGATTTCCTGAGCACCCCGACAAGGGGTAAGATTGACCAATCGGCTTAAGGGCGTCGATGAAAATTTTTGCGAAACACACAAACTTCGCCCTTGTTTTTAATTATTATTTTTCTCTTAATAACTTCGTGTATACGCGTAATATTTCAAGTTTATCGCATTCACTGAATTTCGGTGAGTTCGAGGAGACACTTTTTTTTGTATTTTTTTAACGATGAGTCCTCGATGATTCTGCGCATATTTTTTAGCGAACAATTCCTCAACAGAAAATGAGCTCGAGTGCGTTATTCGTACAATTTCTCATGGATAACGCGATTGTCAGTTTTTTTTTTTTTTTTAGAACACTTTTAACGAGGCTTGTGCATAAAACTTAGTTTCGTTATTATTTCGTTTTTTTTTTTTTTTTCCGAAACCCTCAAGATATTCCAGCGTAGTTATTTTTTTTTAACTTGAGGTGAATTTTCGTTTATCCAGCGAAGCAGAAAAAATGTGTCTTCGTAAATTCATTATTTACGATGAATCGCGTGGCAGGGGCGGGGGTTTTGGGGGGGTGTGTAGCAACCCTCGGACCAGGCTCCGTCGTGCCACATCCAAGCATCCTCATCCATCCTCCTCTTCGGTCACCTCTCATCGACTTTTGGCTTCGTCTTTTTTTTTCTCCCCGAAAAAAAATAATATATATATATATATACGATTTATATATCTTAGGGTGACTTTGGCGACTGATTTTTCTCCATTGGAGAGATTCGGGCTCGTTTATCGGGACTTGGCCATTTTTCGGGACTTCGCAGGCGAATTTTTCACAAGTTCTTCTAATTCGAGGGAAAATATCAATGGACATTTTTCTCGGAATGATTCGATGGATGATTTGTGTGAGTTTTTTTTTTTTTGCGATAGATAATTGACAGGGCAGCGATTTGTGAGATTTTTTTCGCTTTGGATTATTTTGGGATGGTTTCCTTTTTTTAAATTCTTTTTTGTTTGTTTGTTTTTTCACTTTTGCTAGTCTCATTTATCGTGAGTATTAAATTATTTGGGTGTATGAAAAAGTTCCATCGGACGAGGAGGATGACGAGGCTTGTGTGAAAAACTTGAGGGATGATTGGGGTGGCGCGACAGTCCCCTACGCTCTATTAGATGTAGGAATATGGTCCGTCGGTGAGGGCGCTACACAGCAACAGTCAGGAGGCATCGTCCTTTCCACGTGCACCTCGGCTTGGTCGATACTCGAGGCCCGGATCAAACTGCATCAGTACGAAAACCTGCGAATTTTTTTCAATTAATAATAAATTTAAAATAAATTAAAAAAAAAAAACAAAACCGTTAATTAAATGCGAAACAAAATATTTTTCATTATTTTTTCTCCCCAATCAATATATAACAAAATTTCGTCGTCGTTTAAAAATGACATTCACGTTCACGTAAATTAAACAATAAAAAATTGATCAAAAGTCATGCATTTGAAAAACCAAAAAAAAAAATTTCGAATGCAAGGAAATTTTTTTTTAAATTTAATTCAAGGCATGATAAAATACTAATCAATTTTTTCCAGGACGTAACAAATTAACACTGTTTTTTCTCTAATGATAAAAAAAAAAAACACCCTCTTTTATCGCATTTATATTTTTAGTTCCTCGATCATTGGTTAATTGGCCTTTTCCAATGAAAGTGACTCACCTGATCAGTTGGTAAAAGTGTAAAGTCATCGGGTGGATTTGTGATGACGTAACGCTTTGAGGATGCGTCACAGGACGAGCTTGTGTCACGAAACCTAAAATTCGTGTTGAAAAGATAGAAAAGAAAAAGAAAGAATTCGTTAACTCAGATTATAAAAGCTCCCACTTACAAATACGAGACACACACATAACAAGACGATAAACAAACATATATACACAAATATATATATATATGTATATATATATATATATATCCTAATGTAGTATTAAGTAGCATATAACGACAGAAGCTAACTAAACAGACATTAGCTAAAACTAAAATCTCTTTTTTTTTTTTTAATCTTTTCTCTTGGGCGAGCAACTAATCGCTAAACAAAACGATGACATTACAACAAATTTATTTTTAATTTTATTTTTTTTTCTTCAAAAATGATATTTTTTGGATGGGAGGGCCAACTTACGAATCATCATTGGATATTAGTATACATTTTTCTTTTTTTTTTTGGTATATCGTGTGTGGTTCATGAGGCAAAAAACGCAAAAATGCAAAAATTGTGCGCCGAAAATTAATAAATATGCACAAGGACATGTATATATAAATTTCAAGATATTATATTTATATATATATATATATATATATATATATATATATATGAGACAAACAAATTAAAAATGTTTCTTTTTTTCTCGTCTTAGAAAATTATGTATTAGACAAGAGCGAGATATTGATAAATTGAAGAAACATTCTCAAGATAGATATGATACACAATATTAATAAATGTGAAATATATGTGAAAGAGAGAGAGACAGAGAGAGAGAGATAGATAGATAAATAGAGAGCGTTGAGTAAACAGCATTAGCGGTGATCGCGAAGAGTACCACACACCACCGCCGGCGCTGTGCACCCAGGGTAATCCAATAAATACCATCGAGATAAAGAAAGTCCGGTACCTGTACCTGTACAGACCAATGCACAGCATTCCATATGACTTTAATGCTGCGACAAAGAGATCACCGTACTTGCCTCCCTCTCCATACTGGGCCAATGGCCCATCATACAGCGAGATCTGACCAACTCGACAACGATCCCTGTTGGCCAGACTGTCCGCAGTACTGTAAACAATCCCAAAAATCTAACATTAGAGAGCTCGAAAAAAAATAAATGAATGATTTTCTTTTTTTTTTTTTCAATCCTGTCCAATATTTTTTAGCCCCATTTCCATATAATTTAAAATCATTTTTCCAAATACATAATTACATAATTTGTTGCTAACTATCGAATAAAATTTTAAAACCCCTTTAACAAAATATCGCAGTGGCCAATGGTGGATATGAAAAACATAAAAATTCATCGATTTAAATAGAAGATATAAATTATTTGGGCCACGATGTGAAATTTAGAAAGTTTGGATTCATATTTGGCATATAAGAGCGACATATTATATGTCACTTATGATCGAGACAAAAAAAAAATATTTTCAAGTCATTTGGAAAAATGTAGTAAAAAATGTTGTTGGGGCACACAATTTTTTTGGTGCATTTATATATTATGTAAATTTTGCATGTTTTCTTTTTTTTTTTTTTAATAGGACTGATGTCATCTGATTTTCTTTTTTTCTTTCAACCCTGTCCAATATTTTTTCGCCCAATTTCCATATAATTTAAAATCATTTTTCCAAATACATAATTACATAATTTGATGCTAACTATCGAATAACATTTTAGAACCCCTTTAACAAAATATCGCAGTGGCCAATGGTGGATATGAAAAACATAAAAATTCATCGATTTAAATAGAAGATATAAATTATTTGGGCCACTATGTGAAATTTAGAACGTTTGGATTCATATTTGGCATATAAGAGCGACATATTATATGTCACTTATGATCGAGACAAAAAAAAAATATTTTCAAGTCATTTGGAAAAATATAGTAAAAAATATTGTTGGGGCACACAATTTTTTTGGTGCATTTATATATTATGTAAATTTTGCATGTTTTCTTTTTTTTTTTTTAATAGGACTGATGTGATTTTTTTACCTGTAACCACCCCTAAGACCTGCTCCTTCAGCTAGAATTAATTCGAGTTCGGGCGTTGCTCCACCGGTGATGAGTGACCGTATGAGAGTCAGCGCGTTCTGATTGAAATATGTCTGTAATAATTGAACTCTTGTTCAGTCAGTAACGTTTAACTTCGATATCACGATGTCAAGAAAAAAAAAAAAAAAAATTACATAGAAATTTCATCCTTACACTTAAACTAAACCCTGACAAATTCTAAATCTGATAAAATAATCTGTGGATATTCTAAATGATTTTTTTTTGAATACCAATGTCATCCCCCCACCTCATATGGAATAGCATTTTTCAAAAGTGTTTGGCACACTCAATTTTTCGGAGGTTTTTTAAATTGCCACCTAAAAGATACTCAAATTTATATCAACGAATTTTTTAACTCAAGTTTTGCTTTGAATTGCAATAAGTGAACATAAATTTGGGAATCCTTTAAATAGTCATTTAAAAGCCTTTTTTAAAAATTCAGCAAAAATGATTATTAAATGGGGGGGGGGACTATCCACTTATATTCTAAAACTTTCAGCGAAGGATTTCCAATTAGTCCTTTAGTGTGTCGATAAATGGAAACCTTTATGAAAATCTCCCAATTGAGTCCCAATGGGATACTAATATTTAATCTTGGACCAACTCGAGTTAAAATATAGTTAAATAAGTAATGAATTCATACCGTCGACATGAGCGAGTCGAGTACGCTAACAGCGAAGGCAGTGCCACAGGCAAACGGTTGTGTCAAATAAAGCTCCGTATCCGGATCATCGTCGTCATCCTGATCGAGGAACTGCACGTTACTGTCGTTTACGAGTTCTGTCAAAAAGAAAAAAAAAAAAAAGAATAGAAAAATTAGTTGAATTAAATGACAAATAATTGATAAAACTGCAATAAAATATTTATTAAAATAGTGATTAAAATTTTACCGGTGATCATTGGCACATTGGCACCGTAAACTGAACCACGTCGTTGAAGAACAATCGGGCTGCCAACTTGACTGAGTACACCGATCGTATCATCAAAGGTCATTGCCTTGATGTTTAGGGACGCGAGAATGGCCTCCTTGTCGGCGAGGGTTGGATCATCGTTGCTAGGCACTTTTGCCGACAGGATGCAACACATGTCGCATAGATTTACATTAACGGCACGTAGATCCGCTCGGCTCAATGGAGAACCCTTTTGTTTAAATGAGAATTAATTTTATTAATACCAATTTAATAATTGACAAATTTATTGAAAAAATAGACAATCATTTTTAGAATCGATTTGAGTCATAATTAATTTGGGTCCCAGTTAATTTGAGTCCTAATTAATTTGGGTCCCAATTAATTTGAGTCCTAATTAATTTGGGTCCCAATTAATTTAGGCCGACTTTGCGGACAATTTAAATTTTTATTTTTTACAGGCAAATAAAACCACACACATGGGTCTCCTTGACCATGCCCATTTTTACTGTCCCTTTTTAAACTTATTTCTTTACCTTTCTCATCACTTCCAAAGCTGGTAAATTTTTCAATAATTACTTCAATTCACTTTCAGTCAATTTAAACATCTTCAGATCAGCTCAAATTTCATTTTCACTAATTATGGACCAAAAGGGGCAAATAATATTTTTCACTCAGTCAAATTGACCGATGTACAATCTCGATGACCTCGAGTGTTCTTAGCCGGATCAAATGTAACCACGATTTTTTTTTATTTATTTTAAATTTAGATTTATATTTAAAATGTAGAAATCTTACATTGAGTACGGATATCTTGGGCAGGTTCTGCAGCATTTTCCACTCCCGTCGTATGTAATCGACAGACCCAACTATCACTACGTGTTTAAGCTCGTGGTAATGGAAATTGGAAGCTCGTAATGGCATGACAAGGTTTCTCAGTCCGATGAGGGGCGAGTCAGGATCGGCAAATAGGCATACGACGACGTGACCATTTAATACCGTCATTGCCGCTTGATTTCGGTCCAGTATACAGTCTTCGAGGTTTCGAGCAGGACTCCAATGAAACATACCCGTCGAGTCATATTTCATTTCGGTCTTTTCAAAATCAAAATCTTTGGCCTGATCATCGGCAATGCCAATCTGGAGGCCACCATTGTTATTGACATTGGTGCCACCCGAGGCTCGACTCGTTGGCCTACAAGAATAAAACAAGACGGAAAAATCGTCATTGAAACATCCTCGGGGATTTTAAATAATTTTTACAAGAACGATTGTTTTTTTTTTCTTGTTTCAAAAATCTTCATGAATTTTGTTTTTTTTTTTTTTCAAACGTTCGAGTGCAGTAAGGAAAAAAAAACGTTGCTTAATCGACAATTCACTTTATGAAGTAAGTAGAGCAATTATTAATTATCTCGAGTGTGATAAAAAAATTTAGTTTTCAACACGACAAAGCAGTGGTCGCTGCTCGCATGCAAGTAGAGAGCAATTAGTGCTTGCTGGTCGCTTCTAAAAAGCTTTTTAAGATTTATTATATCGTGATTTTTTTTTTTTTTCAAGTATTTGTGAGTGTCTGTGAATTTGTTGGTAATTGTTCAGGAAATTCAGGAGATTGTTTTAACTATATTTTTAATTCGATAACAATTAAATTGTGATAAAATAAAAAGGGCATTTATGTGGAAAAAAAAAATCACAAAAACAACAACAACATTGTATACAATTAAAAACAAAAAATTTGTTAAGGGCATAAGCGTACATGAGTTTTTTGACTTCGTAGGCGAGATGGTAGCCAGCGTATGCGGACTCCTCTTGCGATCTGGAATCAGAAGGTGAGCGTACGTTGATCTCCGCAAAACAGTTAAAAAACCGAGACCTTTTTTTGTTTATTTTAATTTTTTTCGACTCTTGTCATAAATCTTAAATATTTTTATTATGATTATTTGTTAACACTCATACTGCGATAAATGGATTGATTATACACAAATTGTGCGACATTTTTTGCTGTATTAGAAACCATACGAAAATATTGACCATACGATTCGTTGATTAGAATTATTTTGTTTAATTTTTTTATTTTTATTATATATTCGCGATCAACGAGTGTCGGAATTGCGTCGATGTATATTTTTTTTTTTTTCGTTTTTATTATTATTATTAATATTATTTCACTGCTCATGCACGGCTCGAGATCATAACGAGAATCGCCGCAATTCAGTGATTAAAAGGAAAAAAAAAAAATATTGCGAAAAGAACGACCGTGATAAGAGAGATTTATTTTATTTTTTATAATTGCAATCCATGCTTCGATAGAAGAGCAATAACGGATGTGCTTCGTTCGACTAAATTGGTGCAATTTACTACTTTTTGTTCGTGTTGTTTTTTTTTTTTTTTTCTTCAATTGGAAATTCAATTTTTATCAAATTGTATTTGTAATTGGCACAAAAACTCGAATGGAGTTTTTTCGTAAAAATAGCCAGAGTATCGATCTTTTTTCTTCATTTTTTTTTTTTTTTTAATATTCGTGAAACGATCTCTTCGATTTATCGTCGACTCTAACGATGGTAAAAATGGTAATTACAAGTTTTGGGAAAAAAACATTCACTAAGTACGAGATGTGGCGATAATATGATAGTGAAATAGATGAAAATAGAATTGAATTTAGATAATGATCAATGAAGTTTATTAATTTGGTACCACCCACGATACCTCGGATTGTACGGTTGATTCGGGCTTGACAAACTATCGCTGGCTGCTCTGTTGACGTTTGGCTTGACTTTGTTCACTTGCTTCGTCGAATTTATCGTCGTCATTCCCACGGAGTTTCGATGATTTCTCATGGCTGTGAAAAAAAAAAATCATTCAAAATTGCAGTTTTTTTTTTTTTTTTAATAAAGAAAAATTAAAGAAAAAAATTATAATTAAATTTTGGTATATGATCCGAGTCACATGAAAATTTGAAAAGTCGGGAAAAATGAAGGAACATCGAGCAAAGAAGCCTCGGAGTAAATTCAGAATTGTTTTAAATGAATGATAAATTATTTGGGAGAAACTTGTTCATCTTACCATTGGGATCTTCTCGTTCGCGACTGATCTCACCTAAAATTTATACAAATCTATTAGTCGATTATTAAACAGATATTCCTCTTGGCAGCCATTTGATTAAGGATAATATTATCAATTATTAGGATGACGTAATGAATCGCGACGTACAATGTTATTTTTTTCCCCCGGGATATATATATATATGTATATATATATATATATATATATATATATATATATATATATGGTGCGCGGTGCATCGCGTTAATGAACTTACAACCACATGCTTACAGGCGCGCATACTTCGTTCCCAAGGGTCTTTTTCCAAGTGCCAAAAGCACATAAGACGTTTAGCTTCGATCAAGTTTCATTATTAATCATCGATTTTCTTACCTAAACAGCCTAGTACCAAAAAAAAATGTTTAATCCAATCGAATGGCCACGTAATGAAAATAAAAATAAGAGTTTAAATTTCTACGTTATTATTATTATTGTTATTATTCTAAACGATGGGAAATATTTATTAAATAATTATAACATGAAAGCAGAACATGGACGTTTCATCTAGATCGGCCAACGGTTAAAAAAGATTATTTATCTACCTCAAAAAGTACATTAAAAAAAAAAACAGAATTATGCTAGAATAAAAATGAACGGGTGGGACGTTAAGCTTTTGTGGTTTTTTTTTTTTTAGAAAAAATGGCAATTATATGAATTTACAATATACATAAATTAAAGGGTCGATAAACTGGCTAACGCCTAGTCCATAAGTCATTTTTTGTTTTTTTTTTTTTTTCATTATTAAATTCCTTTTTGAAATCTCGATTATAGGAATGTTGAGCTTGCGAGACTGTAGCATGGATTGACTGAGGTGCAACTGTACCTCTCACGTGAACCATCTTGGGCAGTTCTGGCGGAGTGAATGTGGGGGGAGGATGATGGTCGTCTGTAACAAACCACTACACATGTTAGCTACCCTATCTAATAACCTAGTGCCTAATTTCTACTTATCTCGACGAGTCGCTATCAAATTTTCAAAAATTTACAATTAAATTTTTTTTTTAAATATTTTAATATTTTATTCGTTATAATTTTGGGCATTTTTCATTTTTATTTTATTTTATCCTGATAACGACTCTTTGATAACTACCATGAATTATCGCGTAATATTTTTTATCTCGATACTTTCATGGGGAAATCAATTGAGAATAAATCGTCACTGACAACGAGGACAATTTTGTGCTTTTTTTTTTTTAAATCCTCTTCGTTGTTAGAAAACGACGTGAAAAAAGCTACAAACTGTTTTTTTTTAGAGATCGTTAGGCGCATGCTACGTGCTACAAAATCTACAGCATTTATAACGTTCGATCGAATTACTGATAAACCGTGAATTAATAAAAATGTGAACTATTTTTCATGTAGAAAATCATCGATGATTCGATCTCACGTCATTATATACAGCTTTCAGCAAAACCAAAAATTTGACTTACGATTTATTCGTTTCAGATTGATACACTAGTACAGAACACACTAATATTTACTATATTTGTTAATATGCGTGGTTTTTAACGTTTTTTTCATTTTAATTTTTCGTTCTAACAGATCGAGAGTTTCATGCTGAAGGACGTGCAAAGGTGGTACTTTTTTTTTTTTTTTGCAATGCACAAATGAAGAGTATACGACGAGAAAAGTGCAATTATTAATATTTCCTTAAAGAGAAATGGGAAATTGTGTGGCTTGCAAAAATTTACAATAGCTGAGGCTCAGAGGGACGTAAGGAGGATAGAAAAGCGGTCATGTATACATATATATATTTTTTGTGCATTCACCAATATTTTCATTTTTGGATATCGTTCGAGAAAAAATTAATTTCGTTGCCCTTGGAATGTCATTAATGAATTTAAAAAGAGACAGAGAGAGAGAGAGAGAGAGAGAATGAGAGAGATAGAGGGAGGAAGAAAGAGAGAAAGAGAAAGAGAGCGAATAAGCAAAGTCATTGGGAAGAATCCGACGAATGCACAAATTGAGGCTGAAGGATTTTTTCAATCGAGAAATTTATTTTATATACGACATTTTTTATATATAAAATAAACGTTATTCGATGTAACATTTAAACAGCGTTGCTCTTTAATTAACGATGGCGCGTGTCCTACACTATTTTATTACGCTATAAAATGTTGAAAAAAAAAAAAAACAAATACGCGTGAGACGCTTAATGAAATAAATGGAGATGATGAAAAAAAAAATAGGGAGAAAAAAAAATGAAAAAAATAAAAAATAATATGCTTCTCATCCTCTTACATAATATAATATTCGATTACATCAAGGTAAGAGAATATCCTCCGATTGACTTACTTGGGTACGAGAAGTCTTCACCTACGTAGAACGATTGGAGGACGAGAGGTTCAGGCACATAGACACATAGACGGTTAGTTCAAAGGCTTTTTTACGGTTGTGTCTATGTAGTACGTATAGTTATATCAGTCTGTATGTGAATGGATTTTTTTTAGTGTTTTAGTGTAGAAGTATTTTTTTTTTAACGAATGGACAATACAATTTTAACCGAAAAGCGATAAAAAAAATTATGTAAAATATTTTCCACTAATTTAAAGTTTTTTTTTAAAGTGTTCATATATATATATAGTATTGGGAATATTTTTCGTTCGTTTCGAGCGTGTTATTTCGTTAATGAGTGTGAATCGAGAATAAAATGAGATGTGGTTACGTTCACTCGTAAATGTACACACAGATCGCTCGACATAATCAATCATGATTATTATTTAAGAATTCTTATATATATACATGAATGGTTCATTCAACAGGAAAATCAAACACTTTACAGCCCCATCACCCCTGATTGATCTGAAACGTTTTTTTTTACTTATTAGTACACGTTATAAAGAATATCGGAAATTTATTTGATATTTTCTTTTGCATTCAATTCTTCAATTCTTCATTATCGTTTTGTGACTTTTTTCCTAAAATGTTTAGAATATCGGCGAATTTATCGGTCATTGAATGAAAAGAATTCTTCGAGGGATGATATTATCGTTTTATGGCTTTTCTCATAAAGTGTTTAGAATGTTGGGGAATTTATCGATCATTGAACGAAAATGTACAAACAAAAACTGCACTGAAGTTTAAAAACTGTGAAGAATTGCGAGAAAAAAAATTTAAATAAAATTTCGAAATCGTTTATAATAACATGTACTGATATATAAAAACGTGTCAGTCCAATCAGACGGGATAATGCCGCAAAATGTTTCAGTTTTTTGTGAAATCAGCCGTATATACAAGGCGAGACAAACGAGGATTAATTTCGTTTGGACTCATTTTTAATTCCATTTGTAATTATCTCATTGTACAATTAATATTATTAATTATTATTATCATTATTATTATTTATATTTTAATATTGTATTTTATTATCGTGATGATTTTATCGTGATTTGGTGCTAAAAAAAAATGAAAAATAGGTTTTTTTTTAAATTAATTTGTGGCAAAATTGCATAATTCAGCGAGTCCGAACGATATTTTTTATTAGAAAAGGAAATCCCTGCACTAGACTGGATACTTTTGTTGAGGTGTTTTCTGGATCTTTATTCGAATCCATATGAGTTTTTTTTTTTTTTCAAGCATATCATCGCGACAAGCCAAAAATTGGTGGAAAAGTGTTGGATTTAAAAATACACAAGAATCTCGAAACAACGATTGTTAATAATTGACAAAATTGAAAATAGAAAATCAAACGAGTTTTGAATTGAAAAAAAAAAAAAAAAATTGAGAGCCAGTGAATAAAAGAGACAGATAGAGAGAGTGTTTTTTTTTTCTTAAAAAATCTTTATCAGTTGAACCCAATTCACCCACAACAAAACGACCATCGAGACACTCACAAACTTTTGTGTGTTGAAACAAAATAGAACGAAAAACTACATTCCAACACGAACACCGATACATAGTAGTAGAATAATATATATTATGTATATATATGTATTCGTATTAGTTGCACGATTATAATAGTCAAATAACACCACATCAATAAGACTCAAACACTAACACAACGTTGTTCTACACGCTGGGAACGAGAGAGATTTTTTTATCGGTTTTATATATATATATATATATATTTTTTTTTAAATAAAAAAAAATATATATACACACACACACACACACACAAATTTATATGCATAATGTATAAATGTGTGCGATTGGACGACTCGGACGATTATTTTTGGGAATTGGGAAAACTCGTTCACTCGTATATATATTTTTGTTTTGCCAGGTTCTTTTTAATTATTGTTAATTGAGCTCTGTTAGATTTGTCAATGATCGATCGAGACCGAGATCGTTCGCGTTTGCGCCAAATAATAATTTGTCAAATGTGGTAATTAAAAAAAAAATTGTGCTGATTGTACGATTATGACTCGACGTAAAATCCTCGCGAATGAAATGGCCTCGAAATTTGAGTTATTCATCGATGTTTATACAATCTGAATTATCGTTAGAATTAATCGATTTTTAAAAAATCTTTAAATCAATTTTTTATTAATTTTACATCTTCACCACATTTTAAGATTTTTATCGAAAACATTTATAATTTTATGCCTTTTGCATACGTTATAATGATGCTAAAAAAAAAAAAAAAATCAGAGGCCACTTCAAACGAAGGCACTCCCATTCGACCGCGAGTCTATCAATGAGTGTGATCGACGTCTCATAAAAGAGCTCGGGAGTGATTTAAAAAATACGTAAAAACACGTGACACAATTTATTTTTGGTTTTTTTTTTTGTTTTTCTACTCTCGGGGGGATACGTACTTGCTCTTCCAACCATCTGAACAGCTCGCACGCCCTTCCGGAATGTGGCCACTGCCCGAAGGGAGAAGAACCATAACTGTTAGTCTTCACATCAATATAATATTTACTTGGTCCTAGATTCTGGGGCTGAACAACAAATTTGAAGTGGGAGGCAAAAAAGTTAAAGAGGGGGGTAAGGCCTACACGAATCAAATCCACGCACTCTTTATCGATTTCATGTATTTATTTACAAATATATGTAAATGGGAAAAAAAAAAAACAAAAATTACAAATTAAATGAAGCAAATTTTGAAACGCGACAAAATTTGATCGATGAAGAGATTTGATCGAATTAAAAACAAAAAAATTATACAAAAACGAACTTCTATTTAATTTGATTAATTGACTCTTTAAATCCATTTTAAATAATTGTTTAACTTTTTTTTCGGAAAAATTGTTGAATACTAAATGATTTATCGATGGAGAGATACAAACATACCGAGACACAAATTTATTTTTCACATAAAAAAAAAATTTGATTCCAATCAGCTTGGAATAATTGCTATTTCTCCCAAAAAATACTAATTTATGCCATTAATACGAAGGAGGGTAAAAAAACGGAAAAAAACATACACACACATTTTTACGATCGATCAAACGCGTTGATATACTTGAAAATTTGTATATCAAAAATTGATATACATATGTATATATATATATATATATATATATATATATATATATACGTATAGACTATCAGGTAAAAAAAAACACAACGATCCGGGAAATTAGAGCGTGACACGATGCGACGATGCAAATGGCCCTAACGATGCTTTTGTATACACGTAATTGGCTGAAATGTTTTTTTTTTTTTTTTAGGTGAGTATTCCGTGACGAATTTTTAAATGGTTACACTGATATTGGTGCATTTCTAAAATGCGTGTTTTAGGTCCATTTGTGTGTGTCTTTTGTGTACTGTGTCGAGAGAGGAAAATTATTAAGGGCATTTTTACAGAGAAAATACAGAGATATATCACGAAGATATATCACACTGGGTAAACCCTGGGCATCGGGAAACTCTTTCACTCTTATGTGGCTAATATTCTTATTGAAAAAAAAAAAAGTAGAATCAGGGGTACGTCATATACGTGAAATAACGATTCTCGAATCTCACAATGAACTTTGAAATATTTACGTATCGCTCAAATGGTTTGAAGAGCTTAGGCCATCATATTATTGAAAATGATAATTTTTTATTTCAGTATATTTGAATTTTTGCAATTTTTTATTTTGGTATATTTGAATTTTTGCAATTTTTTATTTTGGTATATTTGAATTTTTGTAATTTTGTATTTTAGTATATTTGAATTTTTGTAATTTGTTAATTTCATATCTTTAACATTACAAATGTTTTATTTTCATTATTGTTTGAATTTTGTTTGTTTTTGCAATTTGATAATTCTGTGCAAAAATCAGTTCACCATCACTGCAACTCTAAATGGCTGAAACTCCTTAATACCACAAATATTAAGATCTACCCACGTTCCCACTTATTCGACGTCTTCTCATCAATCGAGTTTGCTTTGCCAATATTTTCATTTCACTTTCCTACAAAATCCTAAAATAAACATTAATAAAATCTCATGTGTGAAGGTATATATAAGGGGCACGTTTTCCACTCGTGATATGGATATATCGAACGATTGCACCGGGTCAAAAAATGAAACACCAGCGGTAATTGAAAAATAAAATTAATCAGCGAGGAAAAAAAAAATAAAAAAGCCAGCACATTGACAAGTACCTGGATATAATTTATATATATGTATATATAAAAATATTATATATGCGATCAATTCTACAGCAACGATTATTATGTTAATCATAAATTCGTCAATATGAGAAATCACGTAAGCAACACTAAAACGACAGTTAAATCAATTATATGTTATACATATACACATATATATATATATATATATATACTTATATATATATATATATACATATGATATTTATTAATAAAAAACCACTTGAAAGCGTGTATATGCCCTTGACTTGGCAACATTTGCTAATTCATTAAATACATATTAGTAAACAATTGGTACATTTGTGTTTACGACAGTTTTAACGTGAAAACATGAAATTTGAAACAAACAAAAAAAAATAGAAAATAAAAAAAAGACAAAGAAAAAAGACGTCCAGACAACGTGCTCGGCGATTATGCATAACTGCATATAGGCAGTGCGCAGCAGCTTTATTGCCTTTTTTTACAAACGAACAAAAAATTAAAAATTATCTTCATATTATTCCAATAGACAAATGAAATTATTATTATTGATTGAATGAAGAAACATTAAAAAAATTAAACAGATCGAGTTACTGCATGAGCAAAAGTTTAGCCAAGTCGGACAACTTCGAATTCCTACGAACGTTTTTTTAATTTTTTTTGCTCTTACGAAGCAGCGAGAATATTTAAAAATTTATCTTTAGGTTAATGATAATGAATTGAATAATTTTTCTTTTAAGAGTTAACATTTTTATTTTTTTCAACTGCGCTCAGCTCTATGCAAAAGCTTTCAACGATTAAGGCTGCGTCGATCGATAAAAGCTTTCGTGAATTAACGACGAGTATCGTGATGCTGGATATTCGATCGTCTTTTTGTCAGAAACGATTATCTGGAATATATATCTTTTTTTTTTTTTGCGATTTCGATATGGAATAAAATTCCCAGGATTAGGGGTGGAAGGGTTGGTTTTACTTTTCATAATTTTTTTTTTTTTTTTTTCAAGGAAATGGGAAAATTTAATGAGTGGATGGAATTAGGCATACCGTCGAGGTAACTTCGGTAGGCAGAGTTTCCCTTCACCATTCCGGTCTGCATCATCATCATCCCAACATCTGGAAAAACGTTGCTGTCATTCATTTTTTTTTCTCTCGTCTCGTGTAACCAACGAGGACTTTTTTTTTTTTTTTCTTTAATCCCTGCCACAATTGTGTTTTGTCCTTTGGTCGTTGAATTTTCTACACAAAAAAAAATTGCTGAGATATCTGAAAATTTGGTAATGTCGAAAAAATAAAACTGAAAAAAAAATGTAGGCGCGAATTCTGAAGAGTCAACTAATCCTGCTTCGTTGCTTTTGTCTGCAACGTCTCTGATTGCCCAGGGTTTAAAAGTACCTTCTTCTTCTCGTGGATAAATAGTATCTTGTTTGACCCTCTAAATCTGTTTGTATATTAAATGATCGAAATAAAAAATGGCTCGATTAATTAATTTTTCAATTGAAAATGACTAATTAAATTAATTAAATATATTTTACTATTGAATTAAATTTATTAATTTCGAGTAAAATATTCATTTAATAATTTTGAATAATCCAACGAATTTATTTCAACGTATTTATCGGATTCAGAGGTTCAAACTGTGTCGAGCAGGTTCGTGAGCTTTGGATTAATTGTGTCGAGTGTCAGGGGGTTGGAAATATAATTTTTATCAATCACAGTGATCTCACCCCTAATGGTTTTCCGTCAATTTTATCTGGTTTCTGTACAAACACAAGGGTTGAGGTTTTTTTTCGGAATTTTGGTTTTGGAATTTCAAGGCAGAGGAAAAATCGCATGGATCGAAGAGGTCACGAGTGATGAAAGGGCAATTTCGATCCGGTGAAAAAAAAAATATATATATATATATATATATATATTGAATGCTCGTACATTCGATAGACGTCACGTAGTGATGAGTATTTCATCGATTTGGACGAAACAAAAAAACAAAAATTAATGTTTTTTTTTTCGCAAAATCATTTTAAATGATCTTGAGAGATGAAATATTTTTTTTTAGTCATTGTGACGAAGGAAACCATGACGTAGAGAGCGAGAGAGAGAGAGATAATAATACGAGAACAATATCAGCTTGGTTAATGATAGAAACAACGAGTAAGGAGCGTTTCATCAATGACGCCAGGCTTTATGCGTTTCGATAAATTTAGGTACACAAATGCCAAGATTGAAGAGTGAAGCCATTGTTTAAAAAATATTGCATTATATTGAGACAGGGTTTAGAGAGAGAGAGAGAGAGAGAGAGAGAGAGAGAGAGAGAGAGAAAGGGTGGGCTGGATTTATAGGGGCCCCAAACCCCGAGCTATTCATGCATTGCAAGCCGGACGTTGAGGGCACATTACTAAGAAGTGCAGGCTATTTTTTTTTTCTTTTTTGTTTCTCTCGTCAAGAGTCAGGTGGACATGCGCCGACTGACTTGTAAATCTATCAAAGTCATTGGCTTGGGGTATTTAAAAAAATATATTTATTCAAACAACAAGTCACTTGTGTCGTCAGGGGGTCGAGGATCACTCGTAATACATCATTTTTCACCGAAATTTTTCACAATAATGGACCCGATAATTTTTTAAGATCGACAGAGCTACGAATTAGTCAAATGAGTGCTGCATAAAAAAAAAAAATTGTACACTTTTAAGGGCTGAAAGAGATCAATAACGTCTGGCTTGCATGGGGGTTGTGACATTAAATGAAAAACTGTCGATGGCCAATTATTTGTAAAAAAAATTCAGTGACTTGTGCCAATTTTGTTAATCTTGCTAATTTTTTTTTCACTCCACAATATAAATCGTAGTTAATTTTTAACAAGTTGTGATATTCGGTGAAACATACTTCATAAATTTGCTGAGAAATATTTTTGACAACGATTATTGCTGAACATTTTTTATTTCTTCTTTGGAAAGAAAATATATTAAAAATATTTCAGGTATGGAGTAAAAGCTCGGTATATCTTGTGATTGAGAAATTCAATATAAACTGTCGTATCGGAAATAGTTAGAACATCTTGAAATGAAGAAAATGAACTTAAAAAAAATAGAAATTGGATCAACCGTGAAGAGTATTTATTTGAAAAATATTTACTGAAAAGAGCGATTGAGAAATGGCCAAAAATCAGATCAGAATCGAAAATTATTATATAAAAGCTTTTAAAAATTATTTATAAAATTTAGCAGTCATTTGATTAGTGCGTTTTGTAGCTACTTTAAGGATGTACCGGTCATACACCCATGCCCATAAAGTACTAAATTGATTTATAAAAACTACCAAAATTATTTTTTACCGGTTTTCCAAAGTAAGTTACGTTAAGTTTATTTTGTTCGATATAAATTAACGTAGAATTAACGCGAGAAAGATTAATGAATTTAAAAATAAATTGTAATGTTTATTACAATTTTTGCGCAAATCAATTTTTTATTTGATTCTTTGAATCGTAAATCCATAATAAAGGTCAGATTTTCATGGTTTATGACTACTTATTTTCGTTCAAAGATCCTTATAATGAATTTACTGAAACAAATGTTTAATATATTGTATTGTTCAATAATTAAAGTAATTTTTTTTATACCGTAGTAATGTTTAAATGGAAATATGCATTAAAGTGTAAATATTATTCAAAACATGTTTCAGTAGTATCATAGACAATTTTTCGAACAATCGAATAGCTTTAAAATCGACCATTATTTAATGAAATTTTAAATCAGGCCCTAATAATGGACATTCTGGAGAATTGGAATAAATTAGGTGGATATTTATGTGGATTGTTAGCGATTTATCTTTTTTTATGTCAACTGGACATTCATTACACCTAACAAAGGATAATTAACGTAAATTCCTTCTGACAATAATGTGGAAAAAGTGTACAAATTTTTCGAAATTACTGCACGACCGAGTAAATCCTTTAAAAAATATTTTTTATCAATTACTTCAACCACGATTGATGTGAAAAATGAAGTATATCGAGCTGATGCAAAACGACATTCTTTGCATCCATACATATTTTTTTAATTTCGTTATGGGAATTGGTGCAATTAAATTATCATTGTCAGCATCCACCATCATCATTTGGACGAATGCACAAAACGAACAAATTCGAAGCTATAGAAATTATCAGTTTTTTCATTAATTATTTTTTTTTTTTTTTTTAGGCAGCGACAAACAGAGTGTGTTCAAAACAAGACGTGTACAGACAGAGAGCGAGAAATATTAATGGAGAATGTATGACAGCAGACTTTGGATAATGTAGAGATAATTTGGTAAACGAAGGGCCAGGTCGCAAATAGAGAGGGTTGGGGGGGGGGGGGTAACAGAGATAAGGCATTTTATTAAAATGTTAATTATAAACATAATAAAGTATATAAATATTTGAAGAAAGAAATGGAGTCAGACGACAGAGCATAGAGAGAAAGAGAGAGAGAGAGAGAAACAGAGATAGAGAATAAAAATTTTGTTGAGAATTAAAAAAGCGAGCGAGTTTGGAGAGACGTTACCTAAGTCCCGGCCCCAGGATCGTTGCTGCTGACCCACTAGATAATATATCACAATAGTATTCGTCACTGCCATGTCACTCAATATATTCTCATTGCACGCGAATTATTATTTTTTTTTTAATCATAATTTTTGTAGGAGGGGGAAATTTTTTTTTTTTTTCATGTGATTTGTGATGGAAATTGGAAGATGAGCAGGGAAGATGTGAAGTTCTCTCGCAAAGAGATAATTTTGATCAGGGGAGGATGAAAAACAGGATAGCATGAGAGAGAGAGAGAGAGAAAGTGAACGAAAAAGAGAGAAACTATCGAGGAAGGATTTGAAAGTTTTTACTTTTTTTTGTGGTCACATGATCCTTTGAGCATTGACAGCCTGAATACCCTGAGTGACCTTGTCACTTGTAGAGATAAATAAAAATGTTGAGGTGTATAAAAAAAATAGAGAGAAGTTGGTTAAAATATGGAAAATGATGCGGAAAAAAAAAATATGGTAGTGATGAAGTGAAACGAGATAGACGGATGTTTTTTTTTTTCTTTCTTTTTCTGCCCTATAAACCACAATGCATCGCCACGTGACTCGCAAACACATGTTTGTCAAACATGATTATTCTTTCTTTTTTTTTTTTTTTTTTGTATCCGCCCGTCGCATATATACTAGATCTTTGGAAAAAAATGAATCAGAGATAGATAATATAATGTGATTAGTAGAGATTTTTTTTTTTTTTCGATATAGAGAATGGACTCTTGGTATAAATATATATATTTTTTTTTTCGTTCTGGGACATATCAGAATGGATGACTTACAGTTTTTGCACTTGCACTTCTTGATCAGAGTCTCGTCCTTGATGTCCTCGTGGCATGCTTTGCAGTAAAACCACGCACTGGGGAAAAAATAATAATATCATTTAATATAATCATTTATAATAATTATATATTTTAAATGATAAGAGCGAGCAGTTCGAGAGTCATACTTAAAAAAATTGTTTAAAAGAAATTTGTAAAAGCATTAAAAGCATTATTTCAAAGCTTCGACGATTATAATGAACATGAGCATAAAATAAATTAATTGTTCCAGCTGGTTCGAAATTTATAGCCATAAATCAGTTTATTTTGGGGCAGAATTGAAGAAAATACGGTGATTGTTTATATTTCTCATAGAACTCTGTACAGTCGTATTTTTCATCTTGGTGTTGTTTTTTTTTTTTTAGGTTTCAGAATTTTTGCAATTATTTGTTGCTATTTCAACAAAATCTCCAATGGACTATTTTAAATTTAACGTCTTAATAAAACGTCAAATTCGGATTAATTTAGAAAATATTTTTTCATTCACAAATAGAATTCATTAATTAAATTAAAAAATCATTGTATGACGCTGGTGAATAAATTACCGTTTGACTTCGTCGGCTGATTGAGCAATGAAAAATCCCTGAGTATTGGCAGCGATCTTGGCACCCCGCGGATTGATCGATATCTTGCTGTCGGAACCACCCTCGCCCTTTATCTCGATCGCCAGTAGAAGAAGCTTCAATTTCGTGAAGCACAACCTACGACGATTTTTTTTCCCCATTAATATCTCCCTCGATCTCTCCAACAATAATTCTGAGATCAATTTTTGTTTGCAAATATGATTTTTTTTTTTTTTTTTTTCAATTTATTGTGAGTGTGCATGCTCTGTTTGAGTGAGAGAGCGAATGCCAAAAAAGTTTTTGTTTTGTTATAAGTGTGTTAGAAGGGATCAGAAAAAAATGTGATGAGCAAAACAGGGGGGGTTTTATTAGAGGGGCAGGGGAGGGGGAGGGAATAAAATTGAATATTCGATGAGGAAAGGGCACAAAATTGGTAATCGAGAAATTAAATAAGCATTACTGAGGAGAAAAACGTGTGGCCAATTTCACAATTTTACATTTTTTTTTTTTTTTTTTTCAGCACAACATTAATATAATATTTATTTCATATAATTTTTGTAGTCCACACATTTCTCGAATATAGACAGTGAAATTCGTGTGCTTACCTCGCACGAAACAGCCAACTATATAAATTACCTCTTGCATCCAAACGAATTTCACTGTCTACAAAAAAAAAATATATATATCCTCATCCACAGAAGTTGGAGTTAAGCTTCGATAGGAGACAGAGCACAAAATTTCAATGAACTTTCTCATTGAAAAAAAAAAAAAAAAAAAAAAACAATATATCAATTTTGTGCTCAAAGCTCATTGAAATAACTCAACGACACAAAAACATTGATCAAAACACCAAAAAGACACGTTGATTACAAACGACATAAAATAAACACACAACGAAGATCAAAACTCATAAATACTGCGACAGGGTGCTGCAATTTTTTTTTTTTTTTTCGTCACCACAGCGAAGAGGCAAAATTCGTGCAGTGCAGAAAACATTTTGTCACAATTACGAGAAGAACGGCGTGTTATTTTTTATTATTTTTTGTGCAGCGAACGAAGCTTCACAACAGCATGCACCAATTAAAAAAGCGACAAACGCCGAAAAAACTGTTTGATCGCTTATTTGGGATTTCCTTTGTGTATGTCACGCAAACATGTATAGAAGAAGAGAGGAGGAAAAAATTCGAGGATATCTAATGGGTTACTAGTCTAATTCTATTTCCTGGCTATGATCTACTTGAGATACTAGACGGCAGACGACAAGTTTTTTCGGCACACTATATATATATATATATATACGTTAAGGATGCTTTACGCATATATTTTGAGTACATCGCGATAAGACGAAAATTTGAAGAAAAAAATAACGATTTATTTTAATGATGCCTCGCAATGAGTCGAAAGTCGTCAGGACAAATTTAAGGTAAATCTTGATTCAAAATATGTTACAAATTAACCAGAAACTTAAAATTGGAACTCAATTAAAATTTTAGTTTATATATTTGTTCTCTTATACAAGTGTTCTCTTGTAACAATTTTAACCTTAGTCACTTACACGGGGGTCCAGTTGACCCCAACATTTTTCAGTGAAACAACTGACTTTTTCTTAATTCTTCGCTCTGCAAATTTGTTACAAGGCTTGCATTGAATGTTGTCTCAAATAAACAATTAGAAATCATTTTTAAGATGTTAAAGTTCCTCCCAGAATTTTTTTCATGTCGAAACTTTGAACAGAATTAGTGTGACTACTTTTCAAAGTTAGGGTCTGAGTGACCCAGTGTAAGTAATGTGGAAGTTTCCATAGGCGTAAGTGATTAGGATTAATTTAGGTCATACTTTACTCGACTTTGTACTTCTTTCTTTAATCAAGGTTAGGCCCGAGTATATACTTAAATTGACTCAAGTCTGAACTTAGGTTCATGCTGAAAACTGTCGATCGTCGAATTTTATATCATAAGTTGTGACCATAATAGTTCGAAATGAAGTTTTAAACGACTGTACGATTCGAAAATTTTCAGATCGAACTTATGTTTTAAAATTCGAGCATAAGAAATGGCGATCATCAATATTGATGCCAAAAATATATTAATAAAGCAGTTTAAAAAACTTTGTTATCAATTTTGCAAAATACTTTTTTTTTTGTATTGCCACTCAACGAACGTGAAATACATTGAAAATTCAGGCTTCACGATCAATTTTTATTGAATCGAACTTTTGAACCAGAATGTGTGCGTAAAGCATCCTTAAAAAAGCTCTATTACGTAAGATATTAAGAAATACATTAAATAGACTCGTTTTTTTTTTCGGTTTTTCATTTATGTATTTACGTAAAAGAGTTTTATCGGCATAGCAGCTGCACAGTATGTATATTATGAATATTCACACGTGTAAAATTAGTAAGAGAAAAAAAGTGTGTTTTATATATATATATATTTATACTAATATTCGCGTATGTGTCGCGATCGGCTATCTAGGATCTAAGAGAGGGCCGCTTCTTATACACATATATTATATTATTTTTTTTTTTGTAAAAAAAAAAAAAATAGCTCAAGTACTCCCACACACGCAAACCAATCGGCTCGGACTTCGGTGATGGCGATTGTTATTTTTTTTTTTTGTTTTTTTGCGAATTCGTGCCAAAATCATAAAAGGCTCGAAGTCACGAAAGAAAAAAAAATGCAAAAAATTTGAATTTTGCTCGATGGATGCGAACTGACAGTGAGAGTGCATGTCGTGCGTGATTTTTTGTCGAGATTTTATTTTGGTTAAAAAAAAAATGAATTCTCTCTACCAGGTAAGTCATAAAATTGACCCGACGACCCCGATTGAATTCACCTCTCGCGTTATTTATTATTCATACTGACGAGAGAAGATCGATCGGATTTTTGTCGTTCACTTTGGGCACTGGTGCTATATTTGAACTCGGGATTGTCTTTTCGTGGCTTTGAAATATTTGCCATTTCAACGTCAACCGAATTACAAACGTAGACGAGAGAGTGAGAGAGAACACAGTTGGCGAAGATTCAACGATATTCAAAGTTCAAACGAATAAAAAATTATTCGAACTAGTATTTTTGTAAAATAATAACGGAAAATTTAAGAAAATAATCATTACAGAATATTCATAAGAATTTCATGAAAATAATTTTTCCAATATGACGATTTTAATATTGAAAAAAAAAAAAACAATCGATCAAAAATAATAATACCACCAAAATAATAATATTTTTTATAATAATATACATCGATATTAAAATAAATATAAAATTATATTAATATTTCGGAATAATAGTTGTATTAGAATCTCCAATTTTTATGATTTTATTTCGACAAGCTAAATGAGATTTTACGAAAAAGTTGCACAATGTAATTCCGAAGCAATTTTCCTTATCGTCGTCGATCTTGCATTAAAGTGGATTTTAAAAAATTTAACAAACTCGAGCTACGAAAATTTTGCTATCGACATGTCGACTGGTCACGCTAATCGGTTATATATTTTTCACTTATTTCAGTTCTGATTGCATATAAATCAAATAATCGCGTGTCTAACAAAATTTCTCATACAATTTCTCTTCTCGTCGTTTTCTAATTGTCTCGCTCTCTGGCAAAACGTCAAAAGGTGTACCTTCGTGATATTTGAATTCGCGAGAGGTGAGAAACTTTTCAGCTCATGATACCCGGAACAATAATTAACCGTGCAATTTCGTCGAGCATGTTTTTTTTTTTCATAGTCAGTTACCAATTTCGGCGAATGTAGGCCAAATAACTTGATTTCTCGACGTATATATATATATATATATATATACATATATTACTGAATTACAGCAGACGGAATTTCCGTAATTCAGGACTACAAAGTTCTCACGCGCAGAACCTGATGAATGTGCCAATTTTCGGCTAGGGAGGAAATATATATAGTATATCCATTTTACTATATCATTTAGTCAGGCATGTATAGAGAAAGAGAGAGAGAGAGAGAGAGATTAAGGTCGGGCACGTGCACCGAAAATAATGGATTTGTTTAATTAAAATAAAAATGTATTTCAATTAAATAAAAAAATCTATCAAAAATGGTTGACTTTTACAGTCCGAATGAAAAGTTAAATCCGATGAGGATCGCAATAAGGTGAAAATCCTTAAAAAATCAATCGCATTGAAAATGCTAAAAATATTTATTTTTAATAATAATAATAATAATAAAGTCAAAAGATTATTAATGAAGTAGAAGTTTTCGGAGAAATTCTTCTCAAAAAAAATATTGAATAAAATTTTGTTCAAACACAATTTATTTGAACTAACTAAATAGATTCGTTCCAAATAAATAAAATCTATTTTATCTATTGAATGATTTTTTTTTTTTCGATACAACATGAAATTCATTCAAACTTCATAAATCCATTTATTTCGATGCAATCTTCCCCGAAATTGCGTATAAAAAAAATTGCGTATATATATTTATATACGTAAATGTATTGCATACCTACGACGTACAATTACAGAATCAAGGGAATCGTCCATAACGAAGATAACGAAACAAGAAATAAACATATAACCAAAAAACTCAACGATATAGGGGAATTCGTAATAAAAAAAAAAAAAAAAAAACGAAAATCAAAAAATGTCACCAAAATGCAAAACTGTGCACTGTGCAGGTGAAAGAAAGAGAGAGAGAGAGAGAGAGAGAGAGAGAGCGATTGGTGCGAGTATAATGAAAAAATTGTACCGTATACAAAAAATCTAAGGATAATTCGACTTTACCCTTAAAATACCCAAAACGCAATTAATCTATATGACAATATGGGTGTCGTTCACAAAAAAAAAAGAAGACATGGGGTTTTTTGGCCAAGAACGGATTCGGTAATAAAGAAAAAGACAAAAAAAAAGTATCATTGACGAAAAAACAAAAAGGATTCTTGGCTAAAAAAAATCAGAAAAATAAATATGACGGGTAGACAATGAAGAGATGAAGAGAGAGAAAAATAGAGAAAAAAATTGACACGTGTAGTACAAAAAATGAAAGAGATAGAAAAAAAAATGGATAAGGGTCGTCTGTATGTCTGTGTGTGTCATTATAGACGATAGAAAGACAAATGTTAATAGAGAAAAAAAAAGTATGGAGAATGTTTGTGTGCTTAACAGTGTCGGCAGCAGTGATTTTTGTGAGGTTAGAAGTAGAAGATATTTGAATAAAAAATGGACTTCTTCTTTTTTTTTTTTTTTTTTTTTTTTTTGAGAATGAAATGAGTAAGTTTGCATGTGTGGCAGCCGCGGTGGCAGCGAGAACTTACTCGCTGGCTTGGGGAAAAGTCATCCCGGTAAAGGACGGGGAGAGGGTTTCCGTGTACATCTCGCAGCCTGTGCCCTGCAGGTAATCATTCTGCCACGCCTGAGTGTCCGGCGACTGAAACACCAACCAACCAGCTCCACGTCATAAAACCCTTCATTGCCAAAGGCCCTCATACAGATTTTTGTTGCAGGCTCATAAGTTTTTTTTTTTTTTAAATATCTTTTTTCTTTTTTTTTAATCCTGTGATCTTCGCGAGAGACTCCCAACTATGAATTTTTCAACGAATATTTACATATTTCAAGTATATTTTTTCATATATATTCGAAATATATATTTTCCAAATATTAAATATATTTTCGACGAAAAGTTCGAAATATATCTTGGAATATATTAAATATAGTTTTGAATATATTTAAACTATATATATGCGAGCGCAAAATATAATTGAAATATTGGATATATTTTTGAACATATCTTACAATATGTAGTAAATATATTTTAAGATGTATTTCAAGTATAATCGAACGCAAAATATAATTGAAATATTTATATTATATTATAGTATAATTATATTATATTATAATATATATATATATATATATTATATTCAAGTATTTTGTAATATATTATTTGGCTAGAGTATTTTTGAACATATCTTAGAATATGTAGTAAATATATTTTAAGATATATTTCAAGTATATGCGAACGCAAAATATAATTAAAATATTTTTCTGATAAATAAACAGAAAATTATAAATATCGAATATATTTTTGAATATATTTCATGGGGGTCTCTTCGTGAAGGTGAAAAGGGAGAAAAAAAAATCTAGATATGGTTTTTCTTCATCGCGCGTCTGGAATGCTGGATGGTCAATAGAAAAAAAAGGGACATAAAATGGCGATGATACTAAATCTATATCGCTGAATTGGAAATTATTGTGAGTTGGTATATATTTTTTTTTTTTTGTGTCACGTTCGATACAGATGCGATGCAATGATCGTCCTTGCGGCGATATCAAATTGTCTCGGATGACCTCTTGACCTCGATATGGGTACCGAAATGGGGGAAACAAAATGTCAAAAAAAAACGCCAGAGGTTCATGACCTCGAAATTCGATAGGAAATTAATGCAAATATTTTATGTACATGGGTAATTATACTCGAAAGCGAATAAAATAGTATTCGATGCAGAAAATAAATTAAAGAAAAAATTGTCTCCAAAAAATTATATTATTAGATCGTGATTTGGAGAAATTATCTACCATATGAAAATATCGAGTGATACTTGACATAATTTTGATATCAATAATTTTGAAAAAAAATAGATTTAAGTAATCTGATAAGATATTTCAAATAATTAAAGATATTTATAAAAATGAGTTAAATTATTTTTCATAGTCATTTAAATTATTGAAATAATAGTTGTAAATATTTATATGAATATAATTGATACAAGTATCGATCCCATTTCAATATTTTTCCACGATAAATGCTATTTTACCCAACTCTGCGTATGTAAAATAAAACGCGCTGAATGCGATTCAAATTTCATGATTATGTTCTCCTCAAGAGCCACACGTATCCTCACAATTTTTTCGTTAATGAGCGAATAGTGGTCGTTATAGTGATAGTGATCGTGGGTGGGAGGGGTAATGGAAGGTTGAACTTTGCAGTATGATCGATCGCGAGTGATATATACCTCCGGCTTAATGCTGTATAGTCGATTATATAAGGCATTCTGGACCAAATTAACAGGACCATGACAGTCGCCACATTTGTCCTTTTGATATATCGAGGGGAATAAAAAAAAAAATTTCACGCCAATTTTGAAAACAACAAAAAATCCGTGCCATTATCGAAGAAATCTTAAATTAAAAATTTTATCAATTTTTCTACAATTTGAACACTAAATTACCGTTTAAGATGCAAAATTTTCCTTACACGTGCTAGAAATTTGGGAAATCATTTTTTTCCCCTTTTTCTTTCTTTTCTCGAATCTTTTATTTGATTTTTTTTTAAGCATTGACAATATTAATGATTTAAAATCATGTTAAACAATTATTTTGAATAATTGTTAAATGTCCAACAATATTGATTAAAAATTTCGATAAAAAGCACATTAATTTCTTTTTTATCTGAATATTTTTCAGCAGTTTTTTTTATTACTGTCCAATGTACTAAAATGAAAAATAAATAAAAATGATGAGGTATAGGTCAATTTGGGCTAAAATGCCCCATACATATATATGATGGTGTATATATATGCTCGCTAATAATAGAATTCCATTCGAGCACGCATTCAATCTTGGCCACAATCGATCTTTCGCATACACGCCGAATTCAAACACATATACATATATATATATATATATATATATATATATATATATATATATATATATATATGTATGTGTGTATATGAACAGCCAGTTTAGTCGGAAGGCTCGAGTTCATTCTCTTGCTATTCGAGATAAATCACACTCGAGACAGGCAGATTACACTTCATTACGTAAAAAAAAAAGTCATATTTATAATTATAATTATAAAAAAAGTATCCTATGAAATTAGAAATTGTATTTTTTTTTTATTTTTTAAATTGACGTATTTAAATATATTTATGGACTTCTCATTGATAACAATGATATAACTATCATTTATATATTTATATAGTAATAGGTGAAAAAAAGGTAATAGACGGAGTTACTGAAGCGATGAGGGGTGGTCTTACATCGATTAGGTGTAGCACAGATACGATTTATACAATAAATACACATATATATATATATATATATATACATATATATATATATGTGTATGTATATAATATAGATTCTTGTTGACACGTTTATATAGAGGTTCAATAGCGGAGTGGAGCGTAGTGAGAGACATAGGCGAGGCGAAGCTTCATCCCTTTCTTCCGATTCAAGAGACACCGAATATGAACTTTATTTTTTTTATTTTATTTTTTTTCTTTTCATTTTTGTGCAAGGAATTTTATATTTTTTCAACGAGGTATCAATCGCTCCTATGATGATATTTTTTTTTGAATGTTACAAATCAATTTTTGACGATATTAAATCCATAATTAACAAATCGTAAAAAATTATCAAAAAAATTGACTGACACTTCGTTAATTCAAGGACTAAATAATAAATGCAATAGTGTAGCAGAAAAAAAATATTGTTTCTCACTTTGGTTTTTTTCTCTACATTTCTAACGAATTTCATTTTGAAATTTAAAAAAAGTGTAGGAGATAAAAAAAAATTCGTGTGAGAAAAAAAAATCAACGCGATTGATGGCGGAAGAAATTCGTGTGCGATTAGAAAAAGAAAAACGTTTATAGCCAAGAGATCGTTAGTAATAAATTGAAAAAAAAAGAAGCGTAAATTTAGAGGGGTTCAAACCGCGTTTAAAAAGTGGTAGAAATAAAAATAAAAACGTAGCAAACAGGCAGAGGTTATCGAGGAATATTAAGTCGAGTCTCTTGAATCAGAGCTTTACGTTTTTTTTTTTTTGCTGGATGATTTTTTTTCATTTTTCTTTTTTTTTTCATTTTCTTTTTTTTTTGGTCATGGAGCGACTTACTCAGTGGCTTTGGCAAAGGGCATTCCAATGAAGGTAGGGCTCAGTGTCTCGGTGTACATCTCCATTCCGGTTCCACGCAGGTAGTCATTCTGCCAAGCCTGTATATATCGGGCGACTGGTTCCAATCAACCAACCATTTTTCTAATCTCAAAGTTTTTTTGTTTTTTTTTTCTTACGAACCGCGATCGCGCGCCTATGCATGTACTGATTGTATCAGTCGTCCACAGTGAGGCGAAAATATATATATATTTCTTTATGTTTTAAATTTGTTTTTTTTTTTTTCGTTCTCATGTATGAGGCATCGCAGGTCATTTTAGTCAGTGAAAAATTATTTTATTTGACTAAAAATGCACTAAAAATTCAATGATATAATTGGAACAGTTATAAAAGGAGGAGTATTTATACTATTTTATCGGAAAACGGAAATTATGAGTTTTTTATGCTCTGGAAGATAAAATTATTTGCAAACTAAAAAATAATAAATTTCGGCGGAAATAATTCAAAATATCAGCGGTATTTTTTTCCCTCATGTTCGGCAAGAAAAAAGTACATTTTATTCAATCTTTTATCATGAAAATTCAAAGTCTTTCAAAGTCATTGCACTTTTTCAAAGCGAGAATAATTATAAATATCGAAAAATCACTATAACTGCTCATTTATTACTCAAACAAATTAGCAAATTTTTTTTTCCATAGGCCATAAAATTCTGCAAATTGTCATCTTTGACAAATAATATAAATACGCGACCAAGAATACACACTTTGAAAAAAAAAAAAGTACAATACGAGTATTCCATCGCATGCAGCAGAATGAGAAACTGTGCCAAAGTGTTCTATAATTTCACCGGATTTTTAGGATATTCATTTTTAGTTAAAGTAATTTTTTCAATGATTGACGTGGCATGGAATGCCCCATATATGAGCCAAAAACCATTATTTAAGCTTGAGGGTTAAAAAAAATGAAAAAGCAGCAAATGTATCGCGTAAATACATGAAAATACTGTATGATTTAAATATGTCTCTGAATGATTTTTTGGGATGGGGGAACGCGCCCATTCACTGTGAACTGGATTTTTTTTTGTTTTTTTTTTATCGCCAGTGGATAATCAATCAAAATGTGTCACGACGATTCAAACATGCATAGATGATCTAAGGCGGCCGGAGGACGATTTTACTGACCGTCTTGAAGGATCTCATGGCGAAGAGATTGGCCATCATCGTGCTGAAACCCGGGGCGAGACATGACTGCGCTATGAAGCCCAACTTGAGCTCGGCAAGGCAGATTACATCGTCGCCTTGCTTCCAGTCCCACGATGGAATGTTCAATAAGTAGGCCTGAATTTTTTTTTTTTTTTTATATTAGAAATTATTTGACATATTCTATTACTAATGTCAAAAAATCAACATTTTTTTCATTTTTTTTTTATAAACCGAAAAGATTTTTTTAGTACCGAAAAGTTCGTAAATATGAAATTCATCGATACGTATAGAGATATTTAAAAAAAGAATTAAACGAGAGGAAAATTAAAAAATAATTATTAAATAAATTAAAATATAAATGAAAGAAAAAATTTAAACAGAAATTGAACGTTGAATTTGAAAAGGAATAAAAAATTAAATTAAAAGGAAATTAAAAATGAATTTAAAAGGCAATGACAGAGTAAATTGAACAGAAATTTAAGGAACTAATTTATAGGAAAATTAAAAAATCAATTTTCAAATAAATTCGCGAAGATAAATATTTATTAAAAAATTTAATTTATAAAAAAAAAATCCATATGTACCTTGTTGTGGTACTGCATAAGTTGGATTATAACGCGTATATCGTCAGAATAATTCTTGATGGAGATGACTCGCATAATATTTGCCGCATCTTCGGCATCAGGATCCTGACAGTATTTGTTAGCCAGGACCAGGCACGCGTCTGCCTCGTGAACCTAAAAATCATCAATCCACCGTTTCATACATTTTTCCCCTTTCCCCGCTCACTCTACCCTCTCTCTTGTCCAAGATCGGTACGTACGAGAGGGTTTCGGTCTTTTTTTTTTTTTTTTTGTGGAGTATGAGAAAAATCGAGAGTATATAGAATGCGAAACGAGAGTGTCAATATATATAAATAATCGTACTCGATGAATCGATGCTCGCAAATTTTCCCATCATTTTATGCCATTTAATAATAATAATAAAACAAAAAAAATTGGCATTGAAAAAATAATACATCGACTATTTTATCTTTGATTACTGTTTCGCCCCTTTACAATGAATTAATTTCGAGATTTCGATTAATCGCCAAAGAAATAAAATTCCATTTTGCATTCAGAAAATCGAAACCCTTTATAATAAAAAAGCTGCTTTCAGTATTTCGTGAAAAATACCGCACTGTTTACTGCTTTGAAAAAAAAAATAAAAAAAAATTGTGTACTGTCAGAGAGCGTTGTAATAAAAAAAGCAGCTCAATTGCATTCTCAAAAAAATAAAAACGTTATGAACTAAATGTACAGGAATTAATTGTTATTAGAACGTTTATATATATATATATAGGAGAAACGTTTATTAGCGACAGGGGTTTCCACACTGAGGAATTGTTAACCGAAATTAATAATAATAATAAATACGTGTGGATAAGCAGTCTTGATACAGCATGCTTGACAAGAGACTAATAGTTAGCTAAATATTATTAATTGATGAATGGATGTACAATAATATTTATAATGTAAGCAGCACGCGAGACAGGCGATGGTAGATGATCGAAACAGGAAGTAGTTACATATATATATATATATATATATATATATATATATATATATATATATATATATATATATATATATATGTATATATATATATATATATATGTATATATATATATAACATAAGGGTCTAATAAACACGATAATACATCATAGACACGTCGTTTGACTCTGTTGGATTGTAGTGGTTCGCCTCGGTTGACGATGTAGAACGAAATATTTAAAAAAAAATATATATATATATATATTTATAATAAATAATTGCCTCAGTGGAACGAGGCGTCGATCTATGGTGCTACAAAAATCTCTACTTATAAAGTCACTAAATAATCATTTTTTTTTTGTTTAACATCAGGCTCCACGAAAAACAAGAGCACTTACCCACCTGGGTCGACAGCAGGCATGGGTCTATCCATATAGATGTAACATTGTCTTAATGAAGATAAAATTGGGCAAATAACAATAATAACAATAATAATAAAATATGGGATATTTTATAATGATTTTTTTATCGCGTTTGGGACACACAGTAAATTGTGTATTATGTCCTACATTGATGGGGAAAAAAGTATTCTAAGAGATCGAAGAGATTTATGACAATATACATCGATTGAGTACTAACTTTTCTTTTATGATTGCGGAACGGGGACAAAGAGACCACGATAGGAGAACAATTTTACAATTTGAGAACTGAAAGAAAATGCTGCGATCTCGCGAGACAGATAAAGTCATTAATTTTAGATAACGGAATAGTTGACATTTTTTTTTTTTTACGAATTGAAAAAAAAATGAAATTTAAGGACAAGCCAATTTTACGACATAATTCAATCACGATACGAAACGGGAGTCAGGGCGATTTGGAACATTAAACAGGCAACACCCATGCCCGCAGGTTTGCAGGGACACAAAACGTGAGAGGCGCGAGAGAATTTTTTAACACGTTACTTATTGAGGTTATGTCGCAGTCAAGACCGATAAAACAGGTATCTTTAATCGTTGATTCGTATTTTTGAGAAACGTAGGCTATCAATGTTCAAAAATTATATTCATATGAAGCAAATAAGATGAACGGACAGGCAGTTAGATGCTTTGAATTCCGATTTAATAAAGTCATAGTCAAGAAAAAGTACTTAAAAAAAATCGTCGGTAATCAATAAACATGCATTTGAGCTGATGATTGTGTAAAATCGGAAGTTGAATTTCTCTTATACAATGCACCTCTGTTATCTGCCAAAAATTTAAATTTCCTATAAAATACCGTTAAACCGACAAAAAATACGATTTTTTCGTGATAACTGTTTTACAGGTCAACTTAAGCTGCTTTCACCTCCAATATTCAAGAGGCGAAGATATTATTAGAACACGCACAAAAGAAGCAGGTAACGCGTAATTATTATTTTTATTTATAGTACAGACAGATTTTTTTTTCCGGGGGGTTTAGGTCCAATGGGTTACGGTTGGTTATATAACACAGACAGTCGTTAGTAGGTCAAGAAAATAAGATGGTGGTTGGACGAAGCGGTCCAATTTTTTAAATTTTCTTCAATCGACTTTTTTAGTTTGGTTTATTTTTTTTTTGTCTCGTTTGATGTCGTTGACTCACCTTTACCCGTTGTAGATCAATGGGATTCATGATGGTTCCCTGAAAGAACTCCACAGTGGTGAAGTGTCGCTTGAACAGTCCCTCCAGCTCGAGATCTGGTGGCTTCCTGTCAGTCCAAACCCGTTTCAAGCGATATATTATCGTGTCACAATAATATTTATTGTAATATAGCACTCTCTCTCTCTCTCTCTCTCTCTCTCTCTCTCTCTCTCTCTCTCTCTCTTTCTCTCACTTTCTCTATCTTCACTCAAATCGCTCTGATCAATAACGCCGAGCAAATATAAATTATAATTAATCTATTTTTCCTTTCAGTATATTTTATACGAAATCATCGATTTAATAGATCCAAACACGAAGTAATATAAACCGAAAATATATGTGAATTTCTTTATGTATTTTTATTGGAAAGATTAGGGCAACGCGAGGTGGCCTGGGGCAAAATGAAACAGCCCGAAAATCAAAGAAATATACCGAAAACAAATATTCAACAGATGGCCGAAATATACAAGTTTTAGTCGATTCAGATGCATCTGGGATGTATAAAAGTTGTTGTCAAATATTATTCGATATGTCATATCAAAAATACATCTTAGATATATCTGACATGATATGACCTCTTTTCTATGCTTTGACCCCCGTGTTGATCAATTTATTATTCAAATTTTTGATTTTAATAATTAGATTTGAATGAATCCCTTTTCTTTTCAATAAAATCAAAATTCGAGAGTGTCAACTTTGCTCCAATCTCCAGTACGTGAACCGTCAAAACTGAACATTTTTCTCATCTCCAATTTTTCCGGTCCTTTCCTACTCCTCCATTTTATCTTTGAGCTCTTGTGTGAAATCTTCATGTACACGTAAATTTTGTAACATGTCCCATAAATTCATAAAATTCCGTGACATAAAAAAGTATAGTTACTTTAATTATAAATTTTCATTCATAGTTCGGTGATATATTTTTTTCGTGTGGATCGTTCATGTGGATAAAAGCCTTGTCATCAACGTTTTCAAGAATATATATATGTATATTGTATATCTATATATGTATACTTTTACGCTGCTTTTTTAAAGGATATATATACTTTTATATACGTATAGACACTTACGCCTTAGACTCCGTACGAACCAAAATTTTATATGTAAATATATAAATAATTTATAGTTTATATATAAATATATAAATTATTTATATTTTATATATAAATATACGTTATACGTTCATAGATATTTACATAATAAATATATTATCTAAAAGATAACAAAATTCTCATCTACTGCACGCTGATCCTGGCCCATAGCTCAATACAGCATACCATGCACTCGCAGGCGGTTGCTTTTTTAACTACGTGTACATTTGCTATCCCTCGTCTGTGGGATCGCTGTATTAAGTACCTGTTCCATATACGGTATATATATATATATATATATATATATATATATATATATATATATATATATATATATATAAGTATTGTATAAAATTATCTGAGTAACGCGTTATGTGATATAATATAATAAAAAAATAATAAAACAAAAATACGACAATTATTTATCATTACTTTGAAGGCACGACGAGAGACAGCCCTTACGGTCGAAGAAAAAAAAAATTAATAGTACGAAAAGTATCTAGAAAATCGAGCGAAAAAATCGTATAAATTATACGAATATACAAATTTATCCAGAAAAAAAAAATTATCACAAAATTTGTTTTCTTTGTTATTATCAATTACGTAGATTGCGTTATATTGAAAATTTTTAAATAAATGTGTCAAAATATTGCAAATAAATATTCTCAAAAAATATGATCGATGTAATGATCAATCCTTTACCCTGGACGAATTATTTGTATATTCATATTATATATATATATATATATATATATATCGAGAATAACGGACGAAAACCTAAAAAAATACAAACATTTCGTCTTTAAAATAAACGTGTAAATGACTATAATATATATATATGTAGTATAAATAGCATGTATATATAACGATAAACAGTGGGGCATTAATCGATGATCGATCAGGAGGGGCGGGGCTGGGGGGGAGGGAGGATCGATCCATCAAGTCGTTGGATGCAAAATCCAGTCACAGTATTGAAAAATACCTAAAAAAAAAAGTACTCTTACTCTCATTTTTTTTTCCCAAGAGAAGAAAATACGAGACAAAAAAGTTGTTGTAATGAGACCGCGTGTGTTGTTCAGTATGAGGCGAATTGTGGTGATTTTTTTTTTTTTTTTGTTTTTTTTTTTGTTTTGATGGCTAGATTTCTGGGTGATACCTTGACACGTTCTAGATCCACGGCATTCATCATAGTTCCCTGAAAAAACTCCACGGTCGTGTAATGCCTCTTCAGGAGACCCTCCAGCTCGAGGTCGGGCTCTTTCCTGTAAGCACAGGCCACTCCTTACGAAAGGGCGATCGAGCCGTCATCGATTTTTCGCACGAATCGAACAATGACAATTTTTTTTTGCTTTTTTTTTTTGTTTTAGTGCGATATTCAGCATGCTAAATGAAATCACACGAGGCTTGATCACCGTACTCGCACATACGAAACTATATCGAGTTGGTGGATAAACAGTGAGAATTTTCTTTTTTTTTTTTTTCTTTTTTTTTTTCACCTAATACTAAAATATACATACTCACCAAACTACCTTGTTCATTACACACACACACACAATCACATGTGAGAAATATGATTAGAAAAAATAAATGATTTCATATTCTACGTATACATGGTATGTAGGGAAATAACGATAAGGGAGAGACGAAATTTTTTTTTTATAATTTTGATCTGCGACCTCACGAAGATCGTAATGAGTAATAAATATCAAGAATTTACCTACGTCGAATTTGAGTACTGAAATTAAATTTTAACGAAAAGAAAAAAAAAATGATCTTGTTTTTTTTCTTTCATTTCTTTTTTTTTTTTGTTTTATTATAAGAACGTACCTGTGCAAGAAGACGACCTCGACGTCGACATCCTCGCGGTCCTCGTGCAAGAAATCCTTGAGGAAGTGTGAGACAGACTCGTAGGTGATGTGGCCGCACACAACAATGTGTCTGGCAAACACAGAACAAACGTTAGAGAATCCATAATTTTTTATCAGAATAATCGCGCGACGATCATAGTCGCGTGAAAAAAAAAAAAAAATTATTTTCTTTTTTATATATATATATATTTTTTTTTCAATCATAATCGTAAAAGCGAAAATTCTACATCACGTGTGCTAAACATCGACTACTTTTTGGCTATGGCTATATATTATCAAATTCCCTCTATCGTCGTTTTTTATTCATGTTTAATTTTTATCGAAAATAAAATTTTAATGACTCAAAAAAATGGCGAAAAATTTATATAATTTTTGAAAAATTTCCCATTTAATCGCGAACGAAAATTTCTGTATTTTACCTTTTTTTTTTTTTTTTTTAATAAAAATGATAAAAACTTTTATTTTTTTTCTTTTAATTATTCGTTTTATTCGAATAACGACAACGATTCGGGAATGTAATCTCAATGAAATGGCCAAAACTTACCGGGATTCGATAGGAATGGAGTGAGTCATTTTAGCCGACTATATCGTAAATCGAAACAACTAGGACACCTTATTTACAATTTAAAACAAAAAAATTATTCTAAACAATCCAATATTATATATAAATATAATTATAATAATCAAGTGAATAAATCCATGTAACATATGTGATTGAGCAGGCTCGTTCGTGTTATTCATTGCCAAAAAACGTTCAAGCACAATTGTATTTAAAAAAAAAAATCTAAACCAAAAAAAAAACCCAAAAAGTTTCTCACAATCACTATTTTATGGTTATAAACTAAATCTACGATTGTGTGTTCGTCTGTGTGTTGGTTAATATTCGTGTTTTAATTCCTCGAGTATAAGTCGTCGTGGTTTCTTGTGTATGTGTGTGTGTAACTTTCTTTGTGTCCTGCGTGTGCATCGTGAAAGATACGTGAGTTTGAGAAATCATTTTCTTTTTTTAAAAATTCAAAAAATCAGAAATTAAAGGGGTTCATTATTTTTCATCGCATAGCCATTCCATGCTGTCTCGGCTGAATTGTGCGCTTATGCTTTTGTGTGAGAGGAAAATTAAATAATAAAAAAACCAACAAAAAATCACATATGAAAAGTGACTGAAAATATTGCCCATTGTGAATTTAATAGTTTACAGTTTTTTTGTTGTTGTTATTTATTTGAAAATATGTGAAAAGAAATTATATATTTACAAATATATGACTTGAAGAATTTCAATTAGCAATTATTTTTCATTGAATGATTAATTCAGCAGTCTATTCAATTCATCATGAGCGTTAAGAGTATTTTGTTGATCCATATCCATATGACTGAATGAATTTATTCGATTATATAATACGCCAGACAATGCGTTATTTCTCCTGATTGTGTGTGTGTATTTATTGTATATATATATATATATATATATATATGCACATATGGGCTTAATTGGGCGGGTTGTGTATCCGGGTAATTGTGAAAGGAGTGTGGAAATTTGTCGGTGCTCGCGAATTATAAAATGTCCAATTATTCAACCTAAAATTATTCGCGTATCGGAAATGCATAAAGAAACGAAAACAAAAAAAAAAACACGAAAGTGCATTCAGTCTTACAAACTGTGTATCTCGATTGATTTTACGAAAAAAAAAAGCAAAGATCGGTGTAATATTGATCCTGGCTCGTGTTTAAATTCACCCCGCATGCGATAACATCGGCAGCGCTACGTTTTTTTTTTGTCTCACGACATAAATAAACTTTTGTGCAACTGCAATGAATAATTTCTGACGAATTAATGCAACGGGGCTTGGAAAATTATACACGCTAAAGTTGCCAGGAAAAAAAGACGAAGGCCACCGTCAGAAAGATGTATTCGTAAGTTTTTTTGTTTATACTATGGGGTATTCCAGGCTAAATAGACAGAAACGTTAAGCTGATTTTGTTTTTCCTTCGAGTATGTTGTAGGTCGACATCAAATAATAATCTAGGATTTTTTTCAACATAATAAAAAATTTGGTGGGCTCATTATCATCGAAAGTTTTGCAATAATACCGGTAATGATTGTTTTCAAATAAAAATGTTATTTTATATATTTTAATTTTATTGTAGAAGAAAAATGAGAATCTCATTGTCATTAATAGACGCAATCCAATTTTAAAAGCCATTGAAAAAAATTGCTAAGAAAATAATTTTTTAATCATCTTCAAAGATTTTTTCAACTGAATCGTGTCCATTGAAGTCTCAATTTATCTTTTTAATTGAAATCGTTTATAGATATGAGATGAAGCAAACTTTGTAAGAATTGAAATGAAAATTCTTGATTTTTTTTTGTAGCCCCTATGAACTCTGCTCATCTGCGTTGGGAGGATCTCGCAAGAATATTATTTTGTACAACAAAATTCTTGTGAAAATTTCAAACTACATGATAATATCACTCGACGGTTATTCATGACTTTCAGTCATAATAACCAAACCAATTTTCAAAAGAGTCTCGAAATCAGGACGAAATGTTTTTTTTTTAAGTTGGTCGACAACATACTGAAAGGAACATTTTTTTTTTTTAAATTCTAGCCCACTGCTCATTATGCTCAGAATACCCCATATATATATATACGCTTATATAAATATTTTTCATGTAAAAGCATGAAAAAACTATAAAAAAAAAGAAAAATACGTGAGATCGTGATGAGTGTATGAATGAGTAGACGTTCGTGTTCTTCTTTTCCCTCATTTACACACACACACACACATACATACACACACAAAATTATAAACAAAAAAATCCGTGTACACATTTACGACACGAGAACCTTGCACGATGCTATGCGCATCCCCCATTTTTATTCATACAGAACTGCATTTTCAACGGTTAGCTTGTATCTAATATATATATTTTTTTAATTTTCCCTTTGTGGTGATGTTTAAAAAAAATTAAAAGCGTAAAAAAAAAAAGAAAATTAATATTGCACGAAAAGAGTGCCGATGTGGTGAACCGAGAGGTAAGGATCTAACCCCGTTTTGTATTTCATCGTATTTTTCCTGACTAAATGGCTGCGATGATTCTGCGAGAAGAGACCTGGACTAACATCTCAACACACATTTATAATCGATTCACATTTTTTGTTTGATTCCTGTTTTTTTTTTTTTTT
>OY769906.1:5239336-5244336 GCA_963669185.1 Dyspetes luteomarginatus
AATTCGATAAGAAACTAATTGTAAGATTCGATCGAAATGCACATTCGACTTGTCCGCTCTCTCGCAATTCCACACTGTATAACGAAAGAGACGAAAATAATGACTTATTTCAATTCAGTTTATTTTTTTTTCTATTGCGGGAACAGGGTGGGTAAAGACGCGAAATTTTTTCGACAAATACCAATCACCGATTTATATTGAACACAAGAAAAAAAATGTTTCATTCGTACTACTCCGGAATAGTTAGTGAGCGGCGTTAGAATAACAAAAAAAAAATTCGTTAATCCTTTATACGCAATTGTATATAGATCGATACAATTAATGTATACACACACATATATGTATATATGTATATATATATGTATAAATCACTCGCTTGAAATTGGCACAGTCGATAAAAAAGCCGCACGACGATATGAAAAAGAGCATTTTGCGCGTTGCTATTAATATTTGTGTTTTTGTTTTTGCTCGCATTAACGCGGCAGGCAATTATTGCTCTCAAAAAAAAAAAACGACATAAAAATATAGATCCTCGCCCGTGTTAGCCTACGCTGCAACACACCGAAAAAAAAAAAATTCCATCTATGCAAAAATCGCGAAATATTTTATTATGCCACTTTTTTGCGAGCACTCGTCTCATGTTTCTCGATTTTTTTTCTTTCTTTTTTTAATCCCCCTACGAAAATAATTGAAACCTCTCTATCGATAGATTTGCGCAAACATCATTCCAAGAGCCTCGTGTAACTTGGGAGGATTATGGACAAAAAAAATGATAATAATTATATATATATATATATATATATATATGTAAATATATATATATATATCTATATATATAAATATTACTATACTAAATTTTTTTTATAGACGTATGCGGAAACTTGCGGTGGATGGGTGCTTGCGAGTGGAAATATATAAGAAAAAAAAAAAAAACGATAAGACGAGAAAACTTTTTGGCAGCTCGAAAAAAAAAAAATCGCGGTGAAAAAAAAAATTAAATGTAAGAAAATAAGTGGATATTTTTTCGTGACGTGTTCAATATAGGTATATATATATACATATATATATATATATATATATGTGTATATGTATGTGTATATATACATATGTAGTTGCGGTGTAACGAGATTTGCCATCATAAAACGCAGCTTCCCGCAGATTCATTTTTTAACGAATTTTTTTTTTACAAAAAAAAACTTGTGAATCAAATTTAAAAAAAACCCGGAAGTGTTTCTTGGGACATGGGCCAGTGTCAGTCTCTACTTGTGTTCTGTTTATTTACCCCCTTCCTTTTTTTGTTGTTTATTTCCTTGCTTATGAGTGACATAAATATATGTGTGTTTCGGAGTTTTTTTTTTATTTTATTGTTTCCCCCTTCCTTTAAGCTACCATATTTGTTAGACTGTTTTATGTTCCGGCGAGTGTGATAAACGAGATCATTATCGTGATCGCAAAAGTGCGTGTAACAAAAATTTATTAATTACTTCATTTTACTAATTAAATATTTACTTTTTTTTTTTTTTACCAATTTAATAAAGTTCATTAAATACATCGAATTAATTAATTTTTCGGATTTTATACGCTCTCACGATCACAATATCGTAAAAATAAAATTAGAAATAAAAAAATGTACATATGTAAGGCATATATATGTATATGTATATGTATATACATACATATTTATACAAATAATAATAATCAATGTGGAGTATGGACTAAACTAGCGAGTGCCTCAGCCAAGAGTGGATCTATATATATATCGTCGAGGGTTTCGCATTGAACGATGAAAAGGGCGGCCAGAGCTGCAAATGAGCTATCGAAGCATTTTTCTTACACCCACACATATGCCTGCTTTGTTTTACCCATCAAACGAGACATTTTATCGTCTGAAACGATTTTCTTTTTTTTTTTTTTTTTCAACCGCCATTCTCTTTATCGCCGTTCCACTCTCGTCGCTTATATAATTTTTTTTTTTTTTTTCATCCTTTACAGCCTCAGTGTGAGTTTCAATATCATTACGTCCAAGTCGTGCGTTTTTAAAAATCTACAACCCCTAAGTAACATTAGCCTTTTATTTTTATTTTTTTTTGTGCCTACGCCTGCACCCTCTACTGCCGCAACTACGTGTAATTAATTACGCATCTTCAAATTTTCAATTATACATTAAATAGTATTACTATTAAAAAAAAAAAAAAATTATATACATATATGTATATATATATATAAATAATTGTCCAGATAACAATGATGTTTATTGCTATATTTTTTCATGTTTAAATATAGTAATATATTTATTGTTATATGTATGATATTTATTCATATACATATAAATATATATTAATTCAATTGTAATATGCTCTCTCGCCTGTCAAACGTTACAATTTGGTCAACGCAAAGTTTTATATACTCGATCGCTCAAAGATTGAAAAAGGGGGGAAAAGAGATAGACAGATGGAAAGATTATAGAGAGACAAAGAGAGAGAGAGAGAGAGAGAAAGAGAGAGATAGAGAAAAAAAGAGAGCGAATTCTCTAAGAAACTATAGCGAGAACACTAACACATGCCGCCAAGAAACCCAATCCGTGTGTGATACATTTTTTTTTTCGTTTCAATCGTGTATTTTTTGTGATCAATAAATTTAATTTTTTTAGTGAAGAAAATAATAATTTGTGGTGGATGAAAAATCACGAAAATAAAAACGTGCATATGTGAATTTAGTAGTTTCTTGTTTATTTTGTTTAATCGAGGGAGTGCGTGGGCTAATCATTCGAGAGGATTCGACAAAAATGTCGATCCAAATGAGACGAGGATTTGTGAAAAAAAAAAAAAAAAACATAAAATAAAATTCCAGAATGTTTATCGGATGCAAAAAAAAAAAGTTGTTTGTATCCGTGTCGTTATGTGACTTTTGTGTGTTGGTATGTCAAATGCCATATATATATTTATATGGTAAATATAATTAATTAAGATAATAATAATAATAATAATAATAGAAGACTAGGGTGTTTTTTTTATGTTTCACAAATAAATAAATAAAGTTCTCAAGCATATACCACCACGTGTGTGTGGGTGTATTTTTTTTTTCTTCAATAAGATGTGCTATAACTCGGTGAATATCATAGGTGGTGTATATATATATATATATATATAAGAAAAAGCGGTGAATCAGCGAAAGTAGGTCTTAAACGAAGTAATAGGGTGACAGAATAGAGATATTATTATAGTGTGTGAATAAAAGTTGAAAGAGTGATTGAGAGAGAAAAAAAAGAGAGTGATAAAAATTCGGATATCGTGATTAAATTAATGCTGGGGATGCGATCTCAATATAGTATAATTTTTTTTTTTTTTCTTTCACAAGCTGTATTTCCGATAAATGTTCATTCATTCGAGAGAGCGTGAAAGAGAGACAGGATGGATTTTAGGATAGCAGTCGTGGTTCCACGTTCTTTGAGAACATTTTTTTACCCAAAATTCATAACAAAAATAGTAAAAAAATACGGGATGTAAAAAAAATATAGCAATATATTGTTAAATTTGACGAGGCATTATTCGAATGCAAATATATCAATTTTCTCGGCGTATTATTATTTGCTTGAATTTCGTAGAAATCTGACGAGACTATCAATCGAGTACAAATCGTCGATCTTTTTCGACGAGTTATTAAAAATTGGAAATTAGCTCGCGATTCGTAAAATTAGATCCGTTAACACACCGATTGTTTTTTTTTTCCAATAATTATCAATGATAAAAAAAATTGATGCTTGTAAAATCCATCGAGGCATTATAGGATCGGTTTTGTAAATTTTCAATTTTTTTTTATCCACACGACATAAAGTGCTCTCGTGCAAATAATCTGTGCTCGAAGAGAAAAAAAAAAAGAAATGGTAACGTATATACGTTAATACCGTGTCACATCGATGCCGAATTATTTCAGGCTGGATCAATGAAAAGAAACTGGATATATACACACAAACACACACATATATATATACATACATATATATATATATATATGTGTGTGTGTGTGTGTATATATGTATATATATATATAGGCTTGAAAGAACAATGAGAATAGCATCGATACGGAATTAAACGTTTTTCTCTCGTCTGCATCTCGATCGACTGGAGCCCTCGGGGAACTGGGTTATACACTTCGCAGCGTCATGTGTTCTGACTCGCGAAGCAAAAAATCGACCCTTAAAAAAAACTTTGAGAATAGGAAAATCAGTGTAATAGATTAAGATTTGACGAGCATTTAAATCCGGAAAAAAATTCATCTTTCTCAATGTTTGACAGAGCGATAGGGATTTTTTTCAAAAAAAAAAAATCAATCTTCTTCATTTTACTAGCTTGAAATTTTTTAATTTTACGAAAATTGCCAAATTTCACAATTGAATTTAAGCCAATTTTATTTTGTAATTCTGCATGAAAGAATAAAAAAAAGTATCGTTCTCAAAAAAATGATGAATGATCTGTAGACAAAATTATGAAATTATTTTTAAAAATATCTCAGACCCATTAAAGGGTTAAAAAATAAAGAATTTTTTAATCTTTTTTTTTCCATTTCTATTTTTTAGTGACCTTTCTCCCAGCACAGAATTTTGCTGATCGAGACATTATGCATATATAGGAAAATTACGAAACAAAACGAGTCCGGGGGCTATTCGATTTAGTGTATAATAATAGTTGAATATGTCTGGCGCGTGACCCGAGAGTGAGAGATCTCAGGGCCGTATAACAATTTCAGAACCACGTCGCTATCCATGCTTCGCTCCTCTCCTCATTAAAAAAAAAAAAAAAAAATTATTTGCAAAGAAATGATTTGAAAAAAAAAAAAAAAAAAATTTTTTTGTAAAGAAATCATAAAAAAAAAAAAAAAATCAGTCACGCGGTTACCAAAAAATGTATTATAGCTTGAGGGTTATATGGGGTCTAATATTTGAGTAAAAAGAATGGTCAGAAGAGAGAAAGAGATAGAGATAGTGATAGAGAAAGATAGAA
>OY769906.1:5246836-5274413 GCA_963669185.1 Dyspetes luteomarginatus
ATGAGACGACGAGAGCATGTCGAGAATAAATTATGATCGATCAATCGATCGACCAATTTATCAATTCATTTAATAAATTGTTTTTTTTATTGATTAATTATACCTCTTTCCATGTTCCCGCTTGTATTCACCGCTGTACTTGGACCTACTGCCTACGAGCTCTATTATCTCGGGTATGCTACTAGCAAATATCGCCTGTAAATAAAAACAATAAATGGGGGACACTGCTGATACGATGCTGTGAACTAATTTTGGATTCTATTATTATTTACCAAGCATTCGAGTGCTAATTGCATTAAATTTTTTTTTTTGTTTTTTTAATTAATTAATTTAATTCAAAGCATTGGTTTATTTACAGCTCTATTGTAAATTTTGCGAGAGGAAAACTAAGCTAGAGAGACCTGAAAGGCAGTTACGGTGAGAGAGATACTTGGAGTTATAGCGAATACAATAAATAGAATTTAGAAAGAAAAAAAAGAAATTAATTTACTATAAGGTCGTAGACCTTATGAATTGGAAATGGTGTTGACCTTACAAAAAATCGAGGGTCAAATTTAATTTTTTTAAGCTAAAATAAAACTAATCAAAATTAAAGGAAATTTCTTAAAAACCGAGAATTTTAAAGGTGGACCTTATTTAATGAATGATTTTTTATAAAGTTGACCTTATGAAAATAAAAATGTTGAAGATTGACTTAAATTGAAAATTCAATAAGGTCTACGACCTCAATTTTCTTTTTTTTGCTATGTATGGCCATCACTATCGAGTTTCGATAAACGAGAGAAAAAAACATAACGAAGATTTAATGCAACAGCAGGAGTGCAACGGCTGGTTTGGCAATTAATTACTGACCAGCTAACGAGAGAGCGAGAGCTCGACTCGATGATTTTGCAAGGACGATCGGATAACCAAGAGAGGCAAATGCTATTTGTCATTGTCGGTATTGCTCTCGTGCCAAATTTTCGCGTCACGTACATCCGTCGTTATATCGAAAATTGATGTTTGAATAATTCAGCAACGAACGTCGACCTTAAATTTTTCTAAATTTTCGACAATCGTTGGTGAGTTTACAGACCATTTTTTTTTTTGCTGCTACTACTGAAGAAGCGAGAATTCAGTTGGCAAATAATAATCACGACAATTGTTCACTAATTATCACCGTAGGATTTTTGTTCGATTCGTTGAAGCGAGCGGAAAATTAATTAAAAATTTTTAGCGATAGTTGGAGTGACATACAATTCATTTTAGAGATGTCAGGAAGTGGCAGTTTGAGTTTTTGAAGCGAGAAATTTTTTTTCATTTAAAATTAAACAGACTACAATTATGTACAAAGCAAAATTACTGCGGAGATGCACGAGAGGGCGAGTGGAAGGGAAAATGAGAAATTACTCGTGGCTTAATATACTCGACAATAGATGTTGAATTTTTTTGTCGAAATGACGAATTTTTTGTGTTTGCGAAAAAAAAAATAATATATCCTTGAAAATTCGGTGCGACATTTTGTCATCGGGAAAAATCATTGCCGATCACTTGAAACTTTTTTCTAAGGTGAAAATAATATTGCAGACTTGACGATCGACTGTGCCTCGTATTTGCGAAATTTTTCTCGATATTCGCAATTTTTTTTCTTTTTCGTTTTTTTATTTTTATGATTTATCAATGCAGGGAAAAAGATCTACAGTGGGAAATGAACGTCTCGATAACTGCAATGATCTCCGTATATTCATTTTATCGTTACTACAATAATATACTTGGGTATTAATAAACTCTGGAACGATAATTATTTATTCTACGACTACACGTGCGATTCTGATACGATTTTTCAATGATTTTACAAATCTCGTGAAGATTATTCACGTCAATTGAGACCTGAAATTGAAAATTCAACAATTTTTAACAATATTTATTTACAAAATTTTTTTTTTCTTCATTTTAATTTAATTTTCAGTTGTAAAAAAAAATCCAGGCACGAAGCATCACTGTCGAGAAGCGAGTGTGACATCTTAATTTTGATTATCAACGAAATCCATCATAAAGTCCATTTTTTTTCCATCATTTTATTTTAATAAAAAAATGTGTATTTTTGGCATTTTTCGAAATAGATCAGCGAGACTAAAGAGTGAACGCGAGTAATGAGTTTCATAAATTTTATACTTATTTTTTATAGTAATATCGCAAAATCTCTCATGGAGACACGACCGAAGGATAATCGAGCTTTTTATGCGGCAGAAATTTAGACCGCGAGAAATAGTAATTATTAGTATATATAGAAGGGTTAAGTAAGTAGTATAATATATATATAGTATATAGAGTTATATAGATAGTAGATGGTATGTATACTTAAAAAATATATAAATATCGGATAAAGCGGTGAGATAACTTTTTTTGTTTCCTAAAAATTTTTTTCTCTCATAGAAATAACAGTTTGGCAGTGACTTCAGCAGCGTCTGAGCATACACAGGACACATACAGACATTACGAACTAGGACAAACGGTCAATATTAAGCTCCCGCGACCATTCTCTCTGACTTGCAATCCCTTATGACGAAAAAAAAAATTAAACGTAAGATATATTATGAAAAATTATATATCAATTATATCAAAAATATTGTTTTCAAAGATATATATTGTCGATATATCTTGTGAAATATATATTTTTTGACAAATACGATACTGATTTTTTTTTCTTTCCATAGGGAGTTTTGCGAGCATTTAAGGGAAAAAAATTAATGAATCGTTTGAAAAAAATAATAATAATTGTATGTTGACGCAATTTTTTTTTATCACAGAATACATCGATTTTTGAAGTGAGAGGATGAGAAAAGTAGAGAAAAAGAGTGCATGGCATCGAATCGCAACATTTTTGAAACTGAAGAAATTTTCGTATCGAAATGAAATTTTTATATTCTTTGTCAGATGGTGATGAAGTTTCGAGATCTGGGATATTTTCAATCGACTTCCGCGACAAGAGGAAATGATCATATAAATAATCATAGAGCACGAAAGATTGGAAAGGCCAGACCGTTAAAAAAAATAATAATATATATCATCGAGATAAAATCGAATAGAAAGAAGAAGGACTGGAAAAAGAAGAAGAAAATAGTACAGGAGTCACGAAATAATATGGAAAATGAAAATTGCACCAGGAGAATCCGATTTGCAAATAATGATTTTTCTTTTTTAGTCGATTTGCAAAAATTTGCAAAATTCTTGCGATCCTCTCTAATCTAACTACAATAATTCTTCATTTCTTTTTTTTTTTTTTTTTCATCATACAAAAAATCTTTGCTATCTTTCAAGACTGCCCATGTATACTCTCAGCCTTTTTATTAACCGCGAATCTTGTTTTAATTCACAATTTCAAAAAAAATATCAAGCTGGAACCAAAGAATAATTTTTATCACGTAAATAGTAAATATATATATATATATATATATATATATATATGTATATATAAATTGCGAGCTTGGGGGCCTTAGAGAATGTTATAAAAGCAACGAGAGGCTTGTTGGTAGGTACGATCACAATATAAACATATATTTATATAATATACATAATACATATATATATGTATATATATATATATATAGGTCGGTGTCGGGACTCGGTTGGTTTTTTCCTTCATTTTCCTACGCCCCACCCCTATCGTGTAAACGAGAGAAGCTCGTTTCTCTGACTTTCGCGATCCTCCACGTATTTCACAGCTTTTTTTCCACCCCTCTTGGTCGCCCAGCCCAAACCTTCGCACGAGCCAAGAGAGAGCTCCATTTTTACCAGCCACCTGGTCGTCGTTCGTGATCCTCTCTGGCATTTCTCGTGGCTGGAATTTTGCCAAAAATTGCAAGTGACGTTACCTCTCGTCGTTTGGCGTTATCGATGCTTTATTTCCCTCCCCTCCTCCCCTCCCCTCCCCTTCCCCACAAATCCTGATAATAGGGCATAGAATGTTTTTTTTTTCTCCTTCAATTCCTAAGCAAAACTACTATTTCTACTGTCAACTCTACTATGCCTAAAACTACTCTGTATTTACTGGGAAACTGTGAAAAAAAATCGAAAATCTACTGCTCTTATTATTATTATTATTATGATTATTGTCGATTTTTTTTTTTTTTTTTTTTCATCACCTGAGCCAAACGACGTCACGTTTTAATGTAGGTTTATCGTTTCTACAGCGTGTAGGAAGTGCCAAACGAGTCCCGGCCACGGCCAAATAGACGTATATGCATTAAGGCAGAGGTAGCCATATATATATATATATATATATATATCATTTATTTATACATATATATATATATATTTTTTTTTAAGCGACGTTAATTGAACATCATTTGTCTTTGCGAAAATCTCGGGGCTTTGAGAACGAATTATTAACGTAATCTTACTCTTCTGTTACCAGAAATGTATAGACGCGCTATTTATTATTATTATTATTTTTTTTGTTGCCTTTATTGGAGTGGGAACGTCGTGGCGCTAATCGTATCATTGCAATTTGTCTAATGCGAAAATTTGTTACAGATATATATATATATTTGTTTATAGAAAGAAAGAGAAAGAGAGATGAAAAGATAGAGTGAGAAATAGAGATAATTAGCAAAGGTTTAGTAATGGGAGGGGCAAAGTAGTAGAGGTGGAATTTGTTGATAGATTATTCATGTTAGATAAATGAGAGGTCAGTAAGGTTTAAGCTGATTTCCTCGGTTTTTTTGTTTGTTTTTATTTCTATTTTTTTTTTTCTCTTAAGCTGGTTTCGTTAGCATACTTTATAAAGACCTAATCCGTGGAATGGAATTCAAAAAGTCGACGCAAGATCGAAAAACGTGATGTTTTTTTTTTTTTTTTTTTTTTTATACGACGTTTTTCGATCTTTCGGCGACGATTGTCATCGACTTTGCGGAGGGGAACAGAGGTGGTCGTCCTTTTTATTTTCGTTCATTTTTTTTTTTTTTTTTTTTTTCGTTTCTTGTTTTCCGTTATTTTTTCTACACGTCCGTATTAAAATCTTTGGTATTTTTTTTTTTTTTTTTTTTTTACTTAATTTTTTCGGTTTTTCTTCGTGATTTTTTTTTTTTTTGGAACTTTTTTTTCTTTTCGTGTAAAAAAAAGTTTACCAAAACGTGCTGCCTTGCTCTACTCGAGGTGCAGGTCATGTTCGATTAACCGGTTGGTCCATAAGTAAGAGAGTGATCGTATTGGACAATAGCGTCAATCTTTAAAACGAGAACTATGGGCTTGACGGTAAAAAAAAAAAGGTTAAAATTTAGAAAAAGATAAACAAATGTAGATTTCTTTTTTTTTTTTAAAGATAAGCGACAATTTCATCGTAAAAAAATCGGACGACGTCGGTACTTAATTTTTTTTTTTGCACGAGCCCCTTTAACGAGCAAATTTTTGCACCGTCAAGGAATCTCTCTGGCATCGTGTGACATATATATATATATCTATATATATATAGATATATATATGTATAATATGCAAACGAAACGAATCAAGTCTTTAATCATATATCTATTATCTATTTTACGATGAGAACGGCTCTCTTCATTGTGGATCTATAATATGAGACCCAATATTTGTCAACAATTATTTATTTATAAGATTGGAAAAAAAAAAAAATCAAAAATGGTACTTTTTTTTTTTTATTTTCATTAAATTGAGTATAAAAATAAATAATTTATTTCAGTTGACAAAAGTTGGGTGGAAAAATAATACTATCGTCCGAACGGTGACACAGGTGTTAGCCGATTTCACCAAGATTATCCCTATTTTTTTTTTTTTTTTTCATCATAGCCATTAAACTTGAGATTGTGAAAAAAGGACACAAAAAAAAAATCACGAGCTGGCATTTTATCGTCATTTATGGTATTGATATATTCGCCTATTTATAATAAAGTATTAATCGATATGGGTAATCTGTTATTAATCGGTGGCAATCGTGCATACACCATGCTTATACACCATTCGAACAAAGCATTCGTTTCGATAATTTTCATGAATGCCCTGTGACCAATTCTGTCTGATAAGAAAATATCAATTATTATTTGAATCAAAGATACAAATTATCGGGCCAATCACAGTTCGTCACAGGTCATTCTGCCACGATTTCTTTTTGTTTTCATTAACCGAGACACATTAATGGATAATTTGCCATATTGACGAATAATTTTTTCATCATTTTACAAACACATCTGGATAAAAAAAATTCAATACAATCCAATAGGAATTTTTGGCCAAACAATTTTAACCATCGTAATGAATGGTAACGAGACGTAATTTTTATTAAAGATCATTAAATAGTAATTCGATGTATTAAGTTAAATCAATTAATAAAATAGTGAAATCGGTTCAATACTGGCCAAATAATAATATCAAATGAATTAAATAATGATTTAATAATTATTAAAATCAAAATATTAAATTAATTCAATAGTTATTTACGAAAAAAAACGAATCAATTTTGAATTAATATTAAATTAATAGTTTCAATAGTTTTTTTATAAGAATCAACTATTTTTTCAAGTTTACATGTTTGACATAATAAAATCGCGAGTAATTTTCAACTTTTTTATTTTTTTTTTTCGTCAATCTGGCAATTACGCGAACGCAACGGTCGCGCACACTAGCAAGGCATGCGAAACGAACGCGAGCGATCAGAGAGAGAGAGAGAGCACGTATATCAAGAGTATTCATATATATGTAGCCGAAAGCCAAAAGCATAAATAGGTGCGCGTTTATCGCAGACTCAAAAGTCTACGTGTCACAAGGGAAAACTTGGCCGAAGAGCAAGTTTCATTTTGAAAGCTCGCACAAGACTGGAGAAACAAAAATAAAAAGAAGAAGTAGAAGAGTTCGTTTCGCAAGCCCGCCAAGTCTTCGTGGGAAAGCTTCATGCACTCTTATCACCATTTTAATTAAATTTCTGATTAAAAAATTCAACAAAAATAATTGAAACGTTTTTTTGGCCTTTTTATTATTTGTGAATTTTTTTTTTTTAATTAAATAATTTTATTGAATTTTTTTTTTTTATTTTTTTTTTTTATTTTTTTTTTGTGTTTGAAGCATTCTCCGAAGTTAAAGCGCGACGGTCTTTAGCACCGACAGCCGGTTGCTTGTGACACGTGGCGTTTACACAATTTTCATGAAATAGGTTGTGAAAGAATGAGAGAGAAAGAGAGAGAGAGAGAAACAGAGAGAAAGATTTTTCGAGGTATAGAAAGAGAGTGAGCAAGAGAGAAACAGATGGATAGATAGCGAGGTAGGTAGTAGATATTATGTAGTAGAGAAACGTATAGAACATTATATATGCGTTTTTCTTTTCTTACTTTTCTTTCACTTATTAATTTTTTTTCGTTTTTTTTTTTTTTTTTAATATAATTAACTTTATCTTTCTGTATATTTTTTTTTTCTTCTTTTAAATCTTTTAAATCGTATATTATTTGCTAAATGTATAAAATGTATAAATGAGGCGAGCTTACCAAACCGACGAGTAGAAAAAATACTAGGAATGTACGGCCAAGAACCGTCTGGCAGAAAACGTCGCCGTATCCTACCGTGGACATCGTCACGATCAGGAAATAAACGCATGTCCAATACGAGAGTGGCTGAGGATTCGTAAACTCGAAAGGGTCCCCTGAGTTTTCAAGCTGTTATTCACAAAGAATAAAACAAAGAATGAAAGAAAAAATATAAACAAAATTTAATGACATTAATTTAAAAATAAATTTTCATTATAAATCAATAATAAAATCATATGAAGTAATTTTTTTTTTATATTTTTTTTTTTTCCCAACGATAAATTATTGTCATTATTAATGTTTTTTTTGAAAACTTCCCAATTGCTGCTTAATAATTGTTGGACTCGGAATAAAAAAGAATAAATTTTTTTTTATCATTTGTGTTTGTTCATATTTTTCTTACCAAATGAATGATACCAGCAGCAGTGAGCCAGACGGAGATGAATATGGAGACGAGTTGGGCGAGACGAATGGAGCTCGATGTCTTTAGAATGTTGAGGTACTGGAGGATGTCGGGAACCGTCATCAGTCGTAGGGCACGAAGGAATCTCAGCCCGATCCACGTCCGATCGAGATAGATCGAGACGAAAGACGGTGGTATCGTAAAGTAGTCCACGAACGAGTACATCTCCAGCATGAACCACAGCTTGTCACTGGCGGCGATAAACTGACATTCGAGCCAAAAAAAAAAAAGAAAAAAAAAATTATATTATAACGTTCGCTAACTTTTATTCGTCAATTTTTTTTTATCAAAAGGAGAAAAGGAATGGAAGTGCAAAATATTCAAAGAACAGACGATGGAGCAATTTGTTAATTTGTAAAAAAGGTAGAGAGTTAGTCCCAGAAAAAGTGAGAAAGGAAGCATAGAAATGGACGGAAGAAATAGCTAAATGGGCAATAAAGGGAGAAATGGTAATTATGTTGGGCGGGAAAATTCAAAAAGTCATATGCGAATTCTATGGGCAAATTATATTATAACATCACCTTTCACTATCTTTTATTCGTCAATTTTTTTTTATCAAAAGGAGAAAAGGAATGGAAGTGCAAAATATTCAAAGAACAGACGATGGAGCAATTTGTTAATTTGTAAAAAAGGTAGAGAGTTAGTCGCAGAAAAAGTAAAAAAGGAAGCATAGGAATGGACGGAAGGAATAGATAAATGGGCAGTAAAGGGAGAAATGGTAATTATGTTGGGCGGGAAAATTCATATGCAAATTCTATAGGGAAATATAGGAAGTGTGCAAAAAGATGAGTAAAGAGGAAGGAGGAAGAGAAAGAGATGGAGTAGAAGATTAAAGGAAGTAAAAGGGAGAAATGTTAGACAATAAGAAATGTAAAAATGTGTAGTGTAGGAAATAGGCGAATGAAGATGTACGTCGAATATTTCTTTTTGTAAAAAACTTTTCAAAAGTTGTACAAATAAAACTCAATGATTGATTGATCGTTAATTTTTTTTATCTACCTTCCATGTGTCTCACTAAATTATTGCATTTTAGGAAAAATATATATTTTTTTTAACCTCAAATTTTCCAAGAAAATAATCACAATTTATTAGAAACTAATAAAAATAATATTGATAAAAATTGTCGGAAAATTATTTACAAAAATTGATTATTCCTAATTACGTTAATTAAAAAATTATTCTCAATGATTCTGATTGATCGTGGCACGATATAATCCATCACGAAAAAAAATTCAAAATTCTCTTCGTCCACTGATAATCACAAGAGGAAAAAACCTGGAAGAACTTTTCATAACGATCGATCGTCCAATGTGTAATGGCGCAGGCTGGTTGATTATAACGAATCGATAGGCCATACCCATTCGTTTGTTTTTACTCCACTTTTTATATATTTTTATCTGGCGTTCTCGTTTATACGGATGACCTTCCCGATAAAGACTGGGAGTCCCTGCGCTTCAGCCCTATTTTTTTTCCCCCACCCTCTCAATATCCACCCACGCGGTCAATACACTCTACTGACAATCGAAACTCCCCCGCCCCCTCCACTAAAGCCTTCGCCAACTCGTTTGAAAGAAATTATTATTATTATTATTATCATTAAATTAATTTAAAAAAAAAATACTTACGCGTATAAAAAAGTAGACCATAAAAAATATATTGAAAGCTAAGTCTATCTGCTGAGTAATGTTGTTGCTCCACTTCTGGCAACGCTCGACCTGTTCGCTGCAACATAACGAAACACGAAATCACGGACACTCTGTCAATTCTCTCAAACCTGTCGGGTATACCGCATATAAGGTTCAACGAAATTTCGATTTTTTTTTTTAACGATGTTTTGAGATTTATTTGTTTTTTTTTTTTTTTTTTTAAACTATGATCGTGAAAAAATCGAAATAATCGAAGAATGAAAGAAAAATGGCGAGCGAGTATAAATGTTTGAGATCCCTTACTTGGAGGCATCGATGAAGTATATTATAAGCGATGCTATACTGAGGATGAAGACCAACACCACCTGAAACAGGACAAAAAAAAATTGTTTCAATTAGTTTTCGACACGTTTTTTGTTGAAAGGATTTTTTTTAGCAAAAAAAAAAAGAAAAAATATTGTTTTCATTATGATATTTATTTATCATGAGCAAAAAACAAAATTTAACACTAATCAGAATTTTTTTGTCTCTTTTATCATCGCCAACTATTTCTTTATGAGCCGCAACCGTGGATAAAATAGGTCAAAAAAATGATACTTAAGCTTTCTTTCTCTCTCTCTCTCTCTCTCTCCCTCTAATAGATGGTAGAAATTGCTTTTGAAAAATTATTACTTTTTCCACACGACTTTACATTCTGAAATGATTATTCGATTAATGCCACATCTCGTCAAGCTAATACAATCCATTATAAGCTTTAATGAACACATAATGGGTCAATTTGATCGCATGCTCGAAATAAAACACTCACACACACATATATATATCTGCGAAATATTACCACGTGTAAATATATATATAGGTGGTAATACGTTTACAAGAGTCTCATTAGCATATCGTTTATACTCGAGTGGCAATCGGCTGGGTCGATTATTCAAAACCGCTCATTATACTGGGTGCTTGCGGACGAGTCGTTGAGTTAATTAGCGACAAAATAATTCCTTCCGGGAATGGTGCGATAGGATGGAAAATTTAGATCGCGATACGAACCACTTTATATATAAAAAATATATATATATATATGTATATATATATATATATATATATATATATATATGTATATCGCCATAAAATTATAATACTTTTTTTTTAGGAAATACCAAGGGGGGTATAAACGATCGAAAGCATTCGGAGCGTTTCCTCGTGTGCGTCTTGTATGCGGTCGCGCCTGACTCCTAATCGTTCCTTGACACGAATCCGGAATGTTTCGAGGGCACGAGCGCGAACATTCTCTCTCTCGCGTCCAATTTCCCAAACTAAGAGACGAAGCAAACGTCGTCCTACCAGATATCGCGCCGAGTTGCTTCGGTATATAGTATATAGAGAGGTCCTTGGGAACGTGCCAAAGTGGATTTCGAGATACTCAATATATATATATATATATCTAGTACAAGTCGACCACAAACTTCGAATATGCCTACGTATAATACGAGGTGGCTATCGAGAGTTGTTGTCCTCATCCGGAGAGGGGGAAGGGCTTCTCCCGTTCTGGTTACCAAAAAGTCGAAAGATGAAAACGTCATGAGAGAATCCATTGTGTATTTCCAACGATATAATGGTCGAAATTAATGAGCAAATAATATTCTTTAGGATGTTGATGATTCAACTGTACGATAGGGTTGATTGATGCATCCGGGATTGAAATATTATTTGAGCGATAGAATTTTGAGATAAAGTTTTATATATATATATATTGAATTTTGAGATAAAGTTATATATATATCTAGTACAAGTCGACCACAAACTTCGAATATGCCTACGTATAATACGAGGTGGCTATCGAGAGTTGTTGTCCTCATCCGGAGAGGGGGAAGGGCTTCTCCCGTTCTGGTTACCAAAAAGTCGAAAGATGAAAACGTCATGAGAGAATCCATTGTGTATTTCCAACGATATAATGGTCGAAATTAATGAGCAAATAATATTCTTTAGGATGTTGATGATTCAACTGTGCGATAGGGTTGATTGATGCATCCGGGATTGAAGTATTATTTGAGCGATAGAATTTTGAGATAAAGTTAAAAATACATTGTAGAGAATTTTTAGATGTCGAAAGTTAATTTTAGAATATTCAAAGTGAAATTTGTGATTTTTTTTTGTTAATAAAAATGGTTTTTTTGTGAATTTGATTTTTTTTACGTTTACAAAATCTACAATTTTGAGGTATAAAATATATTTTTTTCAAAATTCAGATTTATCTACTAAATGATTTTGTCAGATAATTTTACGAGGTTGTTGAGAACTTAAAAGATTGAACGATAGTCCTGAATTAAGAATTCAATCCGAGAAATCTAATTTCGAGATAATGAGAAATTAATTGCAAAGCATTTTTAGGTGATAAAAAAATATTTTTTGGCAAATTAAAGTCAAAATTTTTATTGACTTGTTGCATTAAAAAACAAATTATTCTCCAGAATGAATTTTCTCACGTTTATAAAATCAACAATTCTTACTAATAAAATGTGTTTTTTTACAATTCGTGTATTTATCTGCTGATTCAAAATTTTTAATAATTAAATCATTGAATAAAATAAAATATCTTCTAATTATAATTGAATCGATGTACTTTGACCAGTTAAAAACTGTCAAACGTGAAACTTAATGAAGACAAAGTGACTGGATCTAGATATATACTATTGGCGTTGACCACTGGTCAGTATACACCCTTGCGGGATATTATACACGCATATATATATATATATATATATATATTAACATCGCGTGCGATGCGTGCGCGTCTGTGAGATCAATACGTGTATATTCCTCTCAAAGTGACCGCATATATCGCGTGTATAAAGGGCGTATGCATCCCGCATAGCATGGAATAATAAGCACAGAATACAAGCCCTTATGATTTTAGACATGCGATATGCAGTGTCTCTATATATCCTCCCTCTCACTGCAAACTTATTTCCACACCCTGGTGCTGTACCGGAAATGTTGCCATGATGAAAACATGCTGAGTGTATATGCAGTGGGCAAAAAAAAAGTAGAGCAACGAGAGTGAAAAAAAAAAAAAAAAAAATGGCGGAAAGAAGTAACAAAAAATCTGCAATTTGAGAGGTCATGCGTCATGAAAATTATTGACGTGAACTGTACAACCTGCTGTGTAAAATACTGCTATGAAGAAATTGAAAAAATAAATTCTCGCTACTTCAAAAGAGCTGGACGTGTGTATGTGTATGTGTGTGTGTGTATAAAATGTCTGAAAACGATTCACACGCGAGCTTTCGTCAAATAAACATCGGGGTCCTTCGGTCCAGTGGATAATCATCAAAAGAGTATCTCCATCTCGCTTTTCACTCGCTCGTGAATTAAAATAAAGAGAAAAACATGAAAAATAAAAGAGCTGAGGTAGAGATTTATAGAGATTGCAACGAGAGCGAGAGAGAGAGGGAGAAGGAAAAAGTTGAAAAGTATATAGTGCCAGTAGAAACAGCGCATGCGGGTCAGACAGACCGAGCGACCGAGTAACGAGATCCTCCCCTCCCCACTCTCGTCAGAATGATGAACTTTTCCGGCAGAGTGCAGTTTCGTTACCTCGCGGAAACGGACGTTGAACTTTACCCGATTGTTTGATATATGTATATATATATATATATATATATATATATATATATATATATATATGTGTGTGTGTGTGTGTGTGTATGTATGTAGAAAATTTTTACAGCTAGATTGAACAGTAAAATGATTCATGAGTGACAATTGAATCGTGATTGCTTTGCAGAGGGTCAAAGTTCGTTATATAATCAAGAGTTGATTAAAAATAATTATGCCGGGAATTTTATTTAAAATCAACGTGAAACTGATGAAATGTTCGGTTAATTATTAACTCATTTAATTAGTAGATTTAATGAGGACTTGATGATAAATCCCACTGTAGAATAACTGAAAGTCGATTAAGTAGTAAATTAATTTTTCATTCAGCTTCAAAATATTTAATTCACTGGAGGCTTCGTTAAAAAAATTTAACGCATTCTTAAATAATTTAATTGATTGATTAAATAATTAGTTGGAATAAATAAATTGGACAAGGCTTGAATGAGAATACAAAAAAATACTAAAAGTCTGTTTAATACTCAGTTAAGTATTTTTGACGCGTTATTTAATGAAGATTTGACCAGATCAATTCGACGCACTTTCAACCCTGTCAAAAATTATTATTTTTTAAATAGTTCTAATATTTGTTTTATTTCTAATAAATTTCATGGATAAATTAGGTATATAAACTTGCCTACAAAAATCAATGAAAAAATTCCAAAATATTCTCAACCCCATCGAAATTAAATTAAAAATTATTGTCGATCAGAGTAATTAAAAAATTCAACGATAAATCTATTAAATATACAGTTGATTTTCCATTAAATGTAAAAATTCGCAATTCCACCGAGGCTCGACCCGAAAATTCACAAAAATTTTTAGCCTTAGATTAAATAAAACTGACGTTAAAATGATGTGAATGGAGAGCCAGAACGTCCATTGCAATATGTCTCTGTCTCTCCATTCTACCCTTATTTCTTCCCACAAAATTCCTGTAGCTCCGATAGCCATTCGCGAGTTCTGGATCATTTATTATAGACCACGATGAAGCAGCGGATGTAGAAAGTTTATAGTTTTGTGGGGGGTGTTAGCGAGAGAACGTGGGTCCAGGTTAGCAAGAAACGTGCGTCGTGTTTAATGCAGCGATGCAAAATGGATGAATTCCGTTTCTCTCTCTCTCTCTCTCTCTCTCTCTCGCTCTCTCTCTCTCTCTCTCTCTACATATTTCTCTCTCGTTGCAACGAATCGCTTCAAGCGAGGGACCACCACCGCGAGCAAAATGCCACCAGCCGTTATTCTTGGATTATATGCGTTTGTCACACATGTGACTATAAATAAAAACGATGATTTCACGCGATTCACGACTTTGTCAAGATGCCCTGCCATAAAAGAAGCAAAATTTTTACCGAGAACTTGACGCTAAATGCGGGAAACTTCCAAATAAATTTAATTCCCAAAAGTATTGATAATATTTTTGTAGCATTTATTTTGTAACATTTATTTACATTAAAACCCGTTTATTTTTTGATTAATCGTTTTTTTTTATAATAATGAATTTGTGGGTTTAATTTTATATTTTCTTAATTTAAAATGTGCAAATTTACTTCCCAAAAGTATTGATAATATTTTTGTAGTTACACATTTATTTACTTTAAAGCCCGTTTATTTATTGATTAATCGTTTTTTTTTATAATAATGAATTTGTGGGTTTAATTTTATATTTTCTTAATTTAAAATGTGAAAATTTAATTCCCAAAAGTATTGATAATATTTTTGTAGTTATACATTTATTCACTTTAAAGCCCGTTTATTTTTTGGTTAATCGTTTTTTTTTTTTTATAATAATGAATTTGTGGGTTTAATTTTATATATTCTTAATTTAAAATGTGCAAATTTACTTCCCAAAAGTATTGATAATATTTTTGTAGTTACACATTTATTTACTTTAAAGCCCGTTTATTTATTGATTAATCGTTTTTTTTTATAATAATGAATTTGTGGGTTTAATTTTATATTTTCTTAATTTAAAATGTGCAAATTTACTTCCCAAAAGTATTGATAATATTTTTGTAGTTACACATTTATTTACTTTAAAGCCCGTTTATTTATTGATTAATCGTTTTTTTTTATAATAATGAATTTGTGGATTTAATTTTATATTTTCTTAATTTAAAATGTGCAAATTTACTTCCCAAAAGTATTGATAATATTTTTGTAGTTATACATTTATTTACATTAAAACCCGTTTATTTTTTGATTAATCGTTTTTTTTTTAAATAATGAATTTGTGGGTTTAATTTTATAATTTTTATAATTTAAAATGTGCATAATATTTAATGTATATTTTATTCTTAATTCAATTTTTTTTATATAGGTATATCTTTCTATTAGAATATATTTAATTAAAAGAAATTTTTATTGAATGAGAGTAATTGAAAAATTATGATAAATCGTACTATCTTTGAAAAATCGAACGCTCCAGTATGACGTTCGATTTTTTGTTACCTTTTACTCGTCTCAAAGCCCACTGTATTATCTGATAAAAAGGAGTGTGGTGAAAAGAACGGCTTTTGGATCTAGTTTCTATGGGAAGTGAATGTATGTATGTATAAAAGATCTACGTATAGTGGGCCCGTTGAAAGAAAATAATCTTCGATGAAATCGCGTCGGATTAATCTGGCACGAAAAGGCAGTAACGCATGAAAAGAAAAAGAAAAAAAAAAGCTCACTGATGGCGCCAAAATTGACGTGCCTTTAATGCTTATATATAGATATTTGTTATATTAGCCAGGATTGACGTGTCTTTAATACTTATATATAGATATTTGTTATATTAGCCCGCCCACAGATCTAACAGCCTCGCATAAGCTCTCGGGTCGATAGGTCAAATTTTACGACAGACTTTATTACGTTATCCTTCGAGTGGATGTTCGTCTGAGATAAAACCCAGACAGAGAGAAGAGCTTTTTTTTGCAGCATTCATGGCAGCTGATCTATATTAGGAATTCGTTAATCAATTTAATTAATTCGAAAAGGTCGTATGAACAACAAAATATTGGTTTGGCCAAAAAGTAATTGCGTTTTTTTCTGTGTCAATAAAAGGCGAATCGTGCACTTTCTTTTTTTGAAACAAGCTTGAACTGACAGCTGCCAAATTATATAATGAATTTTCTGTTTGAAATAAAATTATATTTCAAGACATCCATTCCATTTATTGGAAAATAAATGCAATGACTTTTTGGGGCCAACACTTAATTCAATAAAACGTTCAAAATTTTTTTATTAAGGAGACCATTAGTAAAATTTAAATTCCTAAAAATTGCTTGATTGACGCTGTTGTTTTTTTTTTCAAGCTTTTCTCCTCCTTCAAAAATTTTGGACGCCAATATATCTCTATGAATTTAAATTTTTGGCAAATGAATATAATCCTTATAATGCGATTCAAATTGAGATATTACATTAAGAGAATCCTACCAATGAAATTAAAAAAAAAAAAATGGAATAACATTATAACAATATCAGACTGAAGCCGTCTAGAAATAAAAGGATAAAACGCGTGTCTAAAATATTAAATATGTATATGGGCCAGTGATACGTGTAGACTGCACAATGTGGAAAATAAAGTTATCCAGCAAGCTCGTGGATCGAAGTTCGTATGCACGGGGGAGTCAAATATATATATCTATATATATATACATGAGAGAGAAGCTCGTGTCTATAACAGCCCTCGTGGTACACGTATGTACGCTTATAAATAAATAACAAGACACGAGGACGGTTTGAGGTGTATGTTCTATGCTACATGCACGACGACCAATCGATTTCGCTCTTGGCAATCTTCCAAACGAACAGGTACTTGTTAAATTTCGTACAATTTCTTCCTTACTCTCTTCTCTACTATATATATATATATATATATGTGTGTCTGCTTTTCTTAAGAGTCTGTAGATGGTCCTTGCAAAGTTTTCCGAATATTGGAGACATTTACATGAGATACTTCTACTTTTTATTGCATATAAAAGCTCCCCGAAAGTCTGCAAAGGCTCGTAAAATTCTGAACTTTCCAACCACCCCATACATTATTTCAATATTTTTTATTATAAATAATAATAAAAAAGTGTACCTACCAAACATTTAAGTGTCAAAAAAGCTAACAAATAAAATACTGAAATAAAAAATGCCAACTTTATTTATAATGTGAATAATTTATTGATTGACAATATTTCAATTCAGTACAATTCATATATATATATATATATATATATATATATATATATATATATATATATATGTCTTTGATTTTTTTACAAGGAAGGTAAATTTCCAAAATATCGTCGTTTTCTAAACTTTTTTAAGTTTTTTTTTTTTAAATGTGAAATATTCTGGTGTAGTTTTGTACAATGTGATGCATATTACACATTCAACGATACAGTTTTACCAATGTTGCACGACATACTGCAACGTGATCCGGGTCATGCGAGGCCGCGAAGCCTAAGAGAGACTGGAAGGGGTGAACTTGCTCAACTCGCTCTCTCTCTCTCTCTCTCTCTCTCTTTTCACTGCAAATACAGCTAAAATATCTTAGGAATATTGCGTCCATTTTTTCTCACTAACATCGTCTCCCAAAAAGCACACACATTCTCCCAAAAATATATGAAACTGAACTACATAAGATTTTCTTCCTTTCCTGTACGAACATAAATTCTCGTTCTCGTGAATTATATATAAACGAAACAGATCTCGGGCACCATGCACCGGATTGGATTGGATTCAGAAGATATGAAATCACGTTCGTAAGTCGAAAATGTCCTCTTTGAATCTTATGCGCGCGCATAATATTCAAGCTACCGCCATCTTGTGAAAATAAAAGCCAATAAAAACGAGAGGAATGCGAGAATTTTTCTGAGTCTATGGAAAAAACGCCATACAGGATGAAAATATTTTTCTCAGTCTATGGCAAAAAAGACATACAAGATGAAAGTATTTTCTACGGCAAAAACGACATTCAGAGTGAAAATATTTTTTTTTCAGTCTATGGCAAAGTCTCACTCTATCGCAAAAAAAAAGATACAGGATGAAAATATATTTTTTCAGTCTACGGTAAAAAGGACATAGAGAGTGAAAATATTTTTCTTCAGTATATGGCTTATATGCCATACAGTGTGAAAAGATTTTTTTCAGTCTACGGTAAAAAGGACATAGAGAGTGAAAATATTTTTCCCAGCCTATTGCAAAGACGCCATAAATAGAGTGAAATTATTTTTCTCAGTCTTTAGCAAATACGCCATACAGTGTGAAAACATTTTTTTCAGTCTACGGTAAAAAGGACATAGAGAGTGAAAATATTTTTCCCAGCCTATTGCAAAGACGCCATAAATAGAGTGAAATTATTTTTCTCAGTCTTTAGCAAATATGCCATACAGTATGAAAACACTTTTTCCAGCCTTTAGCAAAGATGCCATAAAGAGGATGAAATTAGTACATTCTTGTTAAAATTCTTGATGTATAAGGAAATTGCTGGGCTAGTTCACCAAAGCTTTCCAGACGATGAAGATTTGCTCAGGAGAATAGAGCGTGTGTCTCTAGCACGTGGATGCGCTACGTCAGACTAATTAGCGCTAATTAGTACAGTTGGCTAATTGGCATGCGTGAGTCGTACGAAGAAAACTTATTTTCTCTACAGGGGACGCTCACCAAGTCTCTCGTTGTTATTGTATATGCTGAGTGTCCTGTAAATACGTACCTAACTCTTTATATATACATATATATGCCATAAATTTAAATATTTACATTACAATGATAATTATTATTTAATTATTGCTGGGGAATAAAAATTTGTTTTTGTCAAAAAAAAGATGGTATATTTTTCCTGTAGAGAAAATAGATTTTCTCTACAGGGGACGCTGACCAAGTTTCTCGTTGTTATTGTATATGCTGAGTGTCCTGTAAATACGTACCTAACTCTTTATATATACATATATATGCCATAAATTTAAATATTTACATTACAGTGATAATTATTATTTAATTATTGCTGGGGAATAAAAATTTGTTTTTGTCAAAAAAAAGATGGTATATTTTTCCTGTAGAGAAAATAGATTTTCTCTACAGGGGACGCTGACCAAGTTTCTCGTTGTTATTGTATATGCTGAGTGTCCTGTAAATACGTACCTAACTCTTTATATATACATATATATGCCATAAATTTAAATATTTACATTACAATGATAATTATTATTTAATTATTGCTGGGGAATAAAAATTTGTTTTTGTCAAAAAAAAGATGGTATATTTTTCCTGTAGAGAAAATAGATTTTCTCTACAGGGGACGCTGACCAAGTTTCTCGTTGTTATTGTATATGCTAAGTGTCCTGTAAATACGTACCTAACTCTTTATATATACATATATATCCCATAAATTTAAATATTTACATTACAATGATAATTATTATTTAATTATTGCTGGGGAATAAAAATTTGTTTTTGTCAAAAAAAAGATGGTATATTTTTCCTGTAGAGAAAATAGATTTTCTCTACAGGGGACGCTGACCAAGTTTCTCGTTGTTATTGTATATGCTGAGTGTCCTGTAAATACGTACCTAACTCTTTATATATACATATATATGCCATAAATTTAAATATTTACATTACAATGATAATTATTATTTAATTATTGCTGGGGAATAAAAATTTGTTTTTGTCAAAAAAAAGATGGTATATTTTTCCTGTAGAGAAAATAGATTTTCTCTACAGGGGACGCTGACCAAGTTTCTCGTTGTTATTGTATATGCTAAGTGTCCTGTAAATACGTACCTAACTCTTTATATATACATATATATGCCATAAATTTAAATATTTACATTACAGTGATAATTTTTATTTAATTATTGCTGGGGGATAAAAATTTATATTTTTGTAAAAAAAAAAGATGGTATATTTTTCTTGGGACGCTCACCAAGTCTCTCGTTATTATTGTATATGCTAAGTGTCCTGTAAATACGTACCTAAATCTTTATATATACATATATATGCCATAAATTTAAATATTTACATTACAATGATAATTATTATTTAATTATTGCTGGGGAATAAAAATTTATATTTTTGTCAAAAAAAATATGGTATATTTTTCTTGCAGTCTGACTTAAAAGTGGGTTGAGAACATCTGAATGAGCGTGTGTCGATCGCAGATGCTCGAGAGAATCTTACGTACACAAGAGGACCAGCCAGGGAGAATGAAGGAACACGAAGAGAGAGAGAGAGACTCTATGCAGAGGAGAATCTCGATAGTCAGCATTTTTCAGATATGTTCACGGCAGCACTTTGCGAACGAAAGTATCGTGGCCAACATTTATACATATATATATATATATATATATATATATATATATATATATATATATATATCGACAACCCTCTTAAATGCGGTTACAGCTTATCTCGGCAAGTTTACGAAACCCTTGGCTTTGCATCCGCAAAAGCGGCCATAACCACAGCGTATGTTGAGTCTCTTATTTTTTTTGCGTCCAAAGATGAGAAACAAAAAAAGCTGACTCTCCTCTCTCTCTCTCTGTCTCTCTCTCTCTCTCTCTCTCTTTTTTACACTCGATCTATTTATACTTGAGTAGAGATACACAAAATTTGACTTCAATAATAAATTTCTAAAAATAAGTACGAATATAATTTGTTTAAATATTAATAGGAACGATGAAAATATGGGATAAATTGCGTAAATCGTATACGGCTACGTTACGGCTCCGATATATAGCGATTTTAGGTTATAGGAACGATGAAAATATGAAATAAATTGCGTAAATCGTTTACGGCTACGTTACGGCTCCGATATATAGCGATTTTAGGTTATAGGAACGATGAAAATATGAAATAAATTGCGTAAATCGTTTACGGCTACGTTACGGCTCCGATATATAGCGATTTTAGGTTATAGGAACGATGAAAATATGGGATAAATTGCGTAAATCGTATACGGCTACGTTACGGCTCCAATATATAGCGATTTTAGCATAACATGACAGTACACAATTTACGAAATTTATACCGTATTTTCATCGTTTTAATATTCAAAAATCCCTACTTATATTCCAGCCGTAACTTGGCAGTGCACGATTTATACGGAATTTCTATCGTATTTTCATCATTTCCATAACCAAAAATTGCTACATCGCTACAATCGCTACGGTTTACGTCATTTATTCCGTTTTTTTATTATTCCAACAGTAAAAAATCGTTATTCCGGAACCGCACAATGGCAGTATACGGCATACCGTCACATCAAGATTCGGCCCCAGCGGGGACACGTAATACACTAACAAAATATATTGCCCTCCCATAAATATATTTTCCCATTTCTACGTTCATGGAGACTTCCGGACCAATGAGACTGAGTGGAATAACCAGGTTAAAATTCATTTCCCCAGCGATTCGGGTAGGAAAACTCGTTAAGATTCACTGGCACATTTTTCCCGTATAACACGTTGCGAGTTATTTCTGACTGGCAAGATTACTTCGAAAAATTAAAGAATATTTTTATGGAGATAAGTCAGTGAAATAGTGGACGGTACAGTAAAAATTATTAAGATTCCATCGATTTCGTTCATTAAACAGATCAGGCTAATTTATAGTTTATTTATCTATACTTGATTTATAGATCATACAGTTTTGGATTAAATGTAATATATTTATAGAAAAAAAATTCTTGGTAACAGAGTAATGCAAGTACAGTACAATCTCCCATATGCGAAGATTTCATTTATTCTTCAAAATGTTATAATTTACATGAAATGGTAAAAAAAAAAAAAGTTATTGCATGATTTTGTAAAACAATTCAAACGAATTCAGTACATTCGTTACATGAAATTAAAAAAATCCAAAACTACAAACATATGAAAAATCGTCCCACTTTAAACATTTCCACAGGATCGAGTGACACCTTGGATTTTTTTTTCTTTTATTTTTTCACACGATAATTTACCAAACTGATATCTCATTAATATCAGTAACGAGAAATTTGTTCGCGGCACTCTGGCCCAAATTTCTACAAGTATAAAAATGTACGTACACATGTATATATATGTATGTATGGATATATGGATATATATATAAATGGGTATATGGATATATATATAAATGGATATATATATATATATATATATATCCATTTGGTCGATACCCGATAATAGGGGATGCTGCGAACAGGAGATAATGAGGATGTTCGACATGATTGCACATCCCAGGAGCCTGGAAACGATAATTGTCGATCCATCGTCGAACGCCCACACATTCACACACAGACACACCCACGCATTCTCTCCTATTTCCTTCCATACTGATGTTATTTTCACAATGTTACGTATCCCCCGAAATTTAACGAATCATCACAAAGCCCCGAGAGAAAGGAAGACACGACTAAACGATCTTTATACTCCAGAGTATTTTTCGTCTAGCTCGAATTTTCGATAAAATTCTACGAACGACGATTTTGGCTTCTCACGTGAGGACCAACCAAAGTAGAAGAGTGTAGATGCGCTTTGTCGCCTTGCACCACGCAGGGCTTGAGGAGGAGTGAGGGAAGATATGAGATTGAAAGCGTTATAAATAAACGACGATGCTTTTATTAATAGATCGCGGGGAAATTAGCGTGGGTCTCTCTCTCTCTTTCTCTCTTTCTCTCTCTCTCTCTCTCTCTCTCTCTCTCTCTCTCTCTCTCTCTCTCTCGCTCTCTCTCTCTCTCTCTCTCTCCCTCTCTCTTTCCCTCTCTCTGTTTCTCTCACTACGAGCGAGCTTCACAATGAAAAACTGTCATATGATATATCTGTATATATGCGTTGAAATGCGTGCGTGTTCCGCGATGATGAAGCTCTAGCCTCGCGACGGTCAGCGCATTCAAGGCTCATCTTATTTATATCGATCAAACATTTTTATACATATAACCGAAACTATGACGAATCTCAACGTATATAATTTGTTTACTTTTTTATATATCGTAATTATTTCTATTTCACTATTTTATATTTTTAATAACGATTTGTTTATATATTTAAAACGTAATTTATACGTTTCTGCTCAATCTAACTTCAGATTAATCAAATAAAGAGGCGAAAAAGGTCTCGCGATGGTCAGTGCATTCAAGGCTCATCTTATTTATATCGATCAATAATTTTTATACATATAACCGAAACTATGACGAATCTCAACGTATATAATTTGTTTACTTTTTTATATATCGTAATTATTTCTATTTCACTGTTTTATATTTTTAATAACGATTTGTTTATATTTTTAAATCGTAATTTATACGTTTCTGCTCAATCTAACTTCAGATTAATCAAATAAAGAGGCGAAAAAGGTCTCGCGATGGTCAGTGCATTCAAGGCTCATCTTATTTATATCGATCAATAATTTTTATACATATAACCGAAACTATGACGAATCTCAACGTATATAATTTGTTTACTTTTTTATATATCGTAATTATTTCTATTTCACTGTTTTATATTTTTAATAATGATTTGTTTATATATTTAAAACGTAATTTATACGTTTCTGCTCAATCTAACTTCAGATTAATCAAATAAAGAGGCAAAAAAGGTCTCACTACGGTCAGTGCATTCAAGGCTCATCTTATTTATATCGATCAATAATTTTTATACATATAACCGAAACTATGACGAATCTCAACGTATATAATTTGTTTACTTTTTTATATATCGTAATTATTTTTATTTCACTGTTTTATATTTTTAATAACGATTTGTTTATATATTTAAAATGTAATTTATACGTTTCTGCTCAATCTAACTTCAGATTAATCAAATAAAGAGGCAAAAAGGTCTCGCGATGATCAGCGCATTCAAGGCTCATCTTATTTATATCGATCAAACATTTTTATACATATAACCGAAACTATGACGAATCTCAACGTATATAATTTGTTTGCTTTTTTATATATCGTAATTATTTTTATTTCACTGTTTTATATTTTTAATAACGATTTGTTTATATATTTAAAATGTAATTTATACGTTTCTGCTCAATCTAACTTCAGATTAATCAAATAAAGAGGCGAAAAAGGTCTCGCGATGGTCAGTGCATTCAAGGCTCATCTTATTTATATCGATCAATAATTTTTATACATATAACCGAAACTATGACGAATCTCAACGTATATAATTTGTTTACTTTTTTATATATCGTAATTATTTCTATTTCACTGTTTTATATTTTTAATAATGATTTGTTTATATATTTAAAACGTAATTTATACGTTTCTGCTCAATCTAACTTCAGATTAATCAAATAAAGAGGCAAAAAAGGTCTCACTACGGTCAGTGCATTCAAGGCTCATCTTATTTATATCGATCAAACATTTTTATACATATAACCGAAACTATGACGAATCTCAACGTATATAATTTGTTTACTTTTTTATATATCGTAATTATTTCTATTTCACTATTTTATATTTTTAATAACGATTTGTTTATATATTTAAAACGTAATTTATACGTTTCTGCTCAATCTAACTTCAGATTAATCAAATAAAGAGGCGAAAAAGGTCTCGCGATGGTCAGTGCATTCAAGGCTCATCTTATTTATATCGATCAAACATTTTTATACATATAACCGAAACTATGACGAATCTCAACGTATATAATTTGTTTACTTTTTTATATATCGTAATTATTTCTATTTCACTGTTTTATATTTTTAATAATGATTTGTTTATATATTTAAAACGTAATTTATACGTTTCTGCTCAATCTAACTTCAGATTAATCAAATAAAGAGGCGAAAAAGGTCTCGCGATGGTCAGTGCATTCAAGGCTCATCTTATTTATATCGATCAATAATTTTTATACATATAACCGAAACTATGACGAATCTCAACGTATATAATTTGTTTACTTTTTTATATATCGTAATTATTTTTATTTCACTGTTTTATATTTTTAATGACGATTTGTTTATATTTTTAAAATGTAATTTATACGTTTCTGCTCAATCTAACTTCAGATTAATCAAATAACGAGGCGAAAAAGGTCTGTAACTATTTTTTTAATGATAAAATCGAGAGCTTTGTCAATACTTTTTTGTTACGTCACTTTTGGATTATTATTTTTACAGCTTTACATATCACAGCTTTACACATTTTCGTAAATTATTCATAATATCTATCCGAATATGGTTGAATAGAATTTTAATTATTCGACGTCTCACTTGAAAAAAAATCATCAAGATTTCGTATGTTTGAAATTCCTAATACCCGCTAGCTTTTTCTCTCAGGTTTAAGCTCGTGAAGATTCATTAATCTTTTCACACACTCTCTTGGATCTCAACATTCGTGACTTTTCAAAATACACTTTCCCCCGAATAAAATAATAAACAGACTCAGAGCTGACTATATGCTCTTATAATGAAGTCGATCTCTCCCAAATGTGCTTATCTAATAACGATCATAATAATAATCAAAATAATAATAATAACGATCGTGAAATTTCGCTGCCCCTTTATTATATCCATCCTCATCACTGCACTTGAATGCTAAGCTCACAGGCTGTAGATCTTTCGCTCTACAGAAACAATCAAAATAAAGAATGGACGCTTTCATGACATTGTGATGGACGAAAATATTTTGTCAATGCAAAAATGTCAATATTTTTCACAATAATGTAGCTGAATAAACTATAAATTTTTAGTTAAATAAAATATTAAGTAACAAATAGGAATTTGTAACTATTGTATGGCGAAAGAGTCACAACTTTTTTATATGTATTTATTGCTTGAACTATCTATTTTTTGCAGAGACTTGGCTATTAATTATAATAGAATTTCCTATTTTGATAGTTTTTTTGAAATGCTAATATTTTTACAGTATTATTCATTTTATAATACTGTGGGCTATAGGGGTAAAAATCGAGAGCGTTTCTCAGATCAAAGTAATGCTCGAAAAAACATATATATATATATATATATAGAGAGAGAGAGAGACAGAGAGAGAGAGAACTAATATCAATTAATTCTTGAAATATAAATAAATCTATTTATGACTAATTAATTGTACTTGTCCCATCTCTCCTGAAAAAAAAACAACTTTCTACTAAATTTACAAATGGCCACATTGATAATTTTCTAGACGACGCAATCAAAATTTTGAATTCAGTGCCAGATTTGTAATTGTCAAAAATTATCATATGTTTCATTGTGTCCCAAATTACCCCGTTGAACAAGAGACGTACAAAAAAGGGGAGAAAAAATGTATAAATCATGTGTGTTCGTGTTACCATTGGAAAAAGGAGTTACAGTTGGTACGTAGACAGCCTGACACCTGTTTCTACTTTTACGTACTACAAGAGAAGCGAACCGCGAGGTACGTATACATATATATGTACTTAATAGCTACCAATGCAGAGGAAAACCCCGGGTAGACAAGGAGTCTTCCACTGTTACTACTAGACATCTCTATAGCTATATATATATATATATATATATATATATATATACGTAGAGGTTTGGAGGTTTGTCAGTAGTGCTCGGGGTAGAGAAAACTGAGCGGTTAACTCGCCCGCGAGACTCCCCTTTTACCCTCGTGAGAGTCGTCTCGTTCAAGTCAAGAGAAGTACATTCCTTTGACTCCAACTAGAGAGCAAAAAAAAAATTGAAGCAGAGAGATAAAGAACTTGGTAAAAATGCATAAACACTTTTTTGTTGCTTCCCTTTAGTTTATTTTAATGAAAACTTTAATTGTACTTTTGTATAAGTCCAAAAAAAATAATATTTTTCATTGTTAATCCCACGAAAGATGTCCGATACCGTTTGCTTCACAATTGTTTTTTTTCTGCAGTTTTTTATCGTCTATCGGTGTCTGAAATTTTAACTAACTCAAAATGCAAAAAAAAAAAATATTTCACTAATGATTTTTTTTTGTTCATCAGTGTCATTTTGTAAAATTGAAAAATCTATGATAACTTGAATGACATTTTAATTGGACTAGAGTACAAAAACACTCTAATTGAACTAAATTTGAAAAAAAAAAAAACATTTTAATTGACCTAAAAAAGCTTTGCAGAGTTTAAAAAACAAAAATGATGTTCCATTTAATTCCTGACATGAGTCGATCGACAACTATATGTATAGATCACGACATGATAAAGGATATATATATATATATATATATATATATATATATAAGTATATATACATAATAGTTGAAAGGTCATATGGCAAACATAGAGAGAGCAAGGGAGAAAACAGGATTATCGGGAATGAGCCTTGGCACACTGAAAATTCGTGTCAGTTGGCTACTTACGTTTTACTTCGAATAGGGAGGTAAATGCGATTAT
>OY769906.1:5274613-5384527 GCA_963669185.1 Dyspetes luteomarginatus
AGTTTAATGGTTACTATGTGCGAGAGTGTGCGAGACCTTTTAAAAAAAAAAAAAAAAAATTGGCAGTTAAACATCAAAGTCGTAGGATTTTCGATGGATTTTCATTTCCATGGGTTTGACTTTATTTTATAACCACATGCTGCACATTCCACGACGAACAAAAAAAATTTGCTATAAACTTTTATTTCCACAATAATTATCGAAATTAATATCAAGATAATTTCGGTATTGCTTGATAAATTCAGAAATTACGAAAAAAAATTGACTAAAATTCAATTTATTATACGAAAATACTTCTTAAGAAATACCCAACTGATTTTTCTCAGATTAAAAAAAATTCTATTTATCTAAAATATAATCTTTGTCAGCTTTTTAAAACGCCTGTTTACTAGAATCTCAAAAAAAAACACCAGAATAATCTCATAGCATGTAATAAAATATTCAGCACTATCAGATCGTTGAAAATTTCAACGCTGGAAAAAATTAATTCGAAATATGATCATTAGCAAAAAAAAAAAATTATGGGAATAAATTTAAGATATAAAAAATTAAATTTGTATTAATGAGTTGGAAAAAAAAACTGTTTATAGAGTTACGCAGACTGATGAATAAATTATCCAACTTTTAGCTCTATTTTCTCCACTTTGTCCCATGAGTAATTTTTCAATGCAAATCAGATTACTTTGCCTTTGCTTTAATTTATTTTAATTTTCAACTATTCTATACTGACCCTCTCAATTTCATTTACTGATCGTTCTCACCTCAACCCTCAAATAATGTAATCTTAATTTTTTTTCTCCATTTAAATCTTGGCCCAGCATTATTATTCAAATAATGGAATACAAACAGAATCATAAATCCTTGAGAAAAATGTGCAACTCTATCAAATATTCCTGATGATAAAATCGAAAAAGAGGAATTCTGATAGTGAATATATATATATGTATATATATATATATATATTATAGTGATACTATATATATATATATACGAGTACGTATGAGAGAAACGCAAGAACGTTGAGACAAAATCGAACCCAGGAAATTACGTGGCCTCCGAGTTTACTACCGTTGGCCTCCCTTGCCTCCTCAACCCTCCTCCAAAACCCTCCAGCTCCGAATCTCTGAATAATTCATTTTAATCGTGGCAACCAAATTTATCTCGTCTTTGCCTCTCCCACGCTGCAAGAAGCACACAAACCCAGCCCCGAATTCAAAGTGCATGAGCCCAGGAAACATGAAACGCATATTAGACCAGAGAATGGAGAATTGTTCGGGATTTGCCACTCGCTCTTGTCCGTCATATATATATATATATATAAAATTTCAGGCTTTACATTCGCTCAGGTGAATCACGAATATTATTCGCTTCGTACTGTCGTAGCCTTAAGGATGCTTTACGCGTGCCGATAAAATCAAAAGTTTTATTTCGTATCAATTTAAATTTTAACAAGAATTTAAAAAATATCAATAAATATTTTTCAAATGTTGATTGCCAAATTTTCAAAAAAAGTTTTTCATGCAATAATTTTGCTGAACTCTTTGAATACATACAATTTTTTTAAAGAACTTTTTTCTCATTTTAAAAATATATGATTTCGAGAATATCCAGGAGATATTTATGAAAAACTATAATAATCAGTTATCGTGAAACTATGCAAGCACAATACGCAAACAGATATAATTTCCTTCTCTCAATTTTCATTGAACGAGATTCAAATCGTAAATTTGAATAATTTATTTTGATTAAGATAAAAATCGAGTCACCAATTTTGTACTCTTACCTCTCACTCTACATTTATTAAAAGGAAGTTACAGGCACATTAAATAGACCAAATACTGTGAGAATTCTCCAATAAAAAAAAAAAAAAACGTCATAAAAGAAGAAAAATATTCATTATTGTAAATTGCCATGCAAAAGCTCATAAAATATTTCGCCCATAAGCACGTATAATTTTATTCCCGGATTTTTATGCTCAACTCGACTTTGTACATTTTTTTATCGTCCCTCATAAATGTCCATCAGTGATATACGAGCGCCATTTATGGGTTTTAATTGATATCGTATTTCGCATGGAAGGTAAATCTGGAAGGTAATGCAACGCGATTACTGTCCAGCCCTATTATATTAATGGCATAAAAATTGTGAGGCATAAAAAATACAATCGTGTTTCCTCTTTTTTGTTTTTTGCGCTCGTTTGTGTTATATATATATATATATATATGCAGTACGTGAAAACGACAAGGGCTGCCAGGCCGCATGGAAAAGCTCTCGTGACGCGGCCTTGTCGTCGTCGCCGTTGCTATGTGTGTGTTTTGTCCCAGCGATACCATTATGAATGCGCTCCGTTTCCATTTACGTTATAACGAGGGAAACGACGAGAGAGGCCGCGATGTGGTCGTGAGACAGAGAGGAGTTTCTTCAACGCGGCAGTGACGTTGTATTCCGTTGTGAAGCTCAACAGAATGACTCTATGAAATACTCGAGCATTTATATATATATTTATATATATAGCCAAACAGCATATATATGTATATTTATACATACAAACATTATACACATAGAGATTTCTCCACGAGCTTTTCCTTCATTCACTCGCTACCCACGAAACAAATTTATTTGTTCAAAAAAATCATTTTTATGCACACGTGTATATGAACAAGATGTGACCCAAATTATATTGAGTCACATCAGTTGCTCCCAAAATTAAAAATTACGAAAAGGCTGGTCAAAAATGTTTAAGAATATTTTTTTTTTTAATTTTAGAGGGTTATAAAATAAACATAAAATAACTGTGAGTTTTCCGAAAATTGGGAATATTTTGAGTATTAAAATAATCGAGAAAAAAAAATGTTACGATAACGAACGTTTGAGAAAACGTAATGTTAGTTATTTTTTGTAGCTCACAAACTTATTACGGAGACCCAAAAAAAAAAGTATTTGTAATATCAACAAAGTTTCGAAAACGTGAAAAAAATATTTTTTTTAGTTCGAGGCTGATCTGACGCCAAAGATAAAAAGCGTATCTCATCAGCCAATTTTTTTTTTACTAAAAAAAAGAGTGTACAAAAAAAAATGTCACTACTTTTTATTTTAAAAAAATAAGACCTTAAAAAATATATATTCCTCTAATTTTTCGAAGCTTTTTACGTGAAACAAAATTAATTAAATTCATGAAATGTCGTCTGCTATAAAAAGTACAAGTAAAAATATTCCAAGGGACCCAAACAACTTGAGCCTGTCAGTGTCAGGGTGCGTGTCGTGCACACGAAAAATTATTTAAAAAAAATTAAAAAAAAAAACGAAAGACAATCGATGAGAGATCCACTGATGCAAATCAATTTGGTAATAAATAAATATAATCAAATTCCTCTCCCAAGAAAAATGTTAGACATTCTGGCTGAAGCTAAAATTCGACAAATTTTCTCGTACACGCGATCGTGACTCGCAAACATTTTTCGTAATAAATAATTCACCACGTCCACCGCATGATGACATGAAAAAAAAAAAAAAAACAATATGATAGCAGAGCAAAAAATACTTTTACGTTTCTCTAAGCGAATTCTATATGTGATAAAAGTGCATAGAGCTATTACGACAATACATGAATATCTATATATACAAACGTGCACAAGTGAAAGATCCAAATTCGGCCTCGTTGACTCATTCAGGGCGTATAAATCCCTGAACGGTTTTAGAAAAGGCAATATGAGGCAGAGGATGAGCTCTCTGTGAATATATAATTATGTATATATCCACACAGAGGGTGTATATTATATGTATGTGGCACATGTAATATATGAAGAATTTACAGAGTGTGAAACAGCTCATAGACGTGATGGTCGATGCACGAGGCAAAATACGATCAAAAATTACTATATAGATAGATAGCAGGTGAGAAGAGGGTGTGACATATTCAAATAGAACGAGAATGCGATCAATTGGACGAGACACATACTTTTCAGTATTATATACATGCACTTTCCATATCAATTAAATATCCTACCATGAGCATAAGAATATATGGACCTATTTTATTATTATTATTATTATTATTATTATTATCATTATTATTATTCATAATATATCTTTATGCATGAGAAAAATATACTTATACATCATACATATTACTATATATATGTAATATACGATATATATTTGTACGTATGCGTGTCTCAAAGGCACCTTAGGTAGTTTGAGCGTTGCGACAGTCATTAGCCCTGGCAGCCGGGATCTATTAGCGTTGCTCAACACCGTCCCGACGCCTCTCGAAGTCCGTGGATTATATACACGCGACCCCCACCCCACCTCTCTCTCGCTCTCCCACCCTCTCGTCTAACAATCCGCGTGCTTCTGTTTTCACCACTGGCGACCACCAGTGACGATAAAGCTCGCACGGGTCCGGAAAAAGATCTCTCTCTCTCTCTCTCTCTCTCTCTTTCTCTCTCTCTCTCTCTCTCTCTCTCTCTCTCTCTCTCTCTCTCTTTCTCTCTCTCTCTCTCTCTCTTCTCTCTCTCTCTCTCTCTCTCTCATCTCTCTCTCTCTCTCTCTCTTCTCTCTCTCTCTCTCTCTCTCTCTCTCTCTCTCTCTCTCTCTCTCTCTCTCTCTCTCTCTCTCTCTCTCTCTCACACACACACAAACACACACACACACACACACTTTCTGTCGCACATATGCAATATTTTATTCAAGGCCCATTTCACGTCAGTGGAAAAAGACCGTACTTGTACGGACCGAGGGATCAAAATTTTCAATAAGCGCCATCGTGGCAAATGACGATGATCGCACGAAAAAACTATCGCTCTGACGCGATTTATGCTTTTTTTTTTTTTTTTTTTTTTTTTTTTTTTTGATGCCAACAACCGATATACGCTTAATTTATTTATAGAGATTTGAGAGACGCGAAAGCTTCCCCGAGACGGTCAGGGACTAATAACACACGAAGTCGAGGAAGCGACAAGAAAATAATTGAGAGCTGTGTGAAAATATTAGAGTGTCGCGCGATGACGACGCCAAGCTCGAAAAGTTTTGAGATTTTTTTGGACGAGTCTGAGCATCGTGGGATGTTTCTACTGATTCTTGAATCGAATATTACAATTATTAATTTATTTTATTAATTTTTGTAATTCCAGCATGTAACCTCTTGAACTTTCATGACACTTTTCCTTTCCTTTCCTTTTTCGCACGAGGGTACAAAAAAATTTCGGAAAAACCTGTGCCGATACAATCGGCTCTTTCAACAAATTTTCCTATTCCTTGAGGGGATCATTAAAGCTTGAAAAAATGACTTTTGACTTATTGTCAGCAATTTGAATACGCTGAGCGGTCACCGATCGAAATATTGACCGCGCCCAAAGCCTGTGAATTTCGAAATATTAGAGTGACCGCGATGACGACGCCAAGTTCGAAAAGTTTTGAGATTTTTTTGGACGAGTCTGAGCATCGTTGGATGTTTCTACTGATTCTTGAATCAAATATTACAATTATTAATTTATTTTATTAATTTTTGTAATTCCAGCATGTAACCTCTTGAACTTTCATGACTCTTTTCCTTTCCTTTCCTTTTTCTCCTAACTCACTTTTTGGGACTTCCCGGTCTTACCATTTCGTGTAAATTACCCAGAATTGCGTTCGTAGACGGTTTGGGCCCTACTATAGTCTCTGGCGTTCGCAGCAGAGTACAAAAAAAATGCGGAAAAAACTGTACCGATACAATCGTCTCTTTCAACAGATTTTTCTATTTCTTGAGAGGATCATTAAAGCTTGAAAAAATGACTTTGACTTATTGTCAACAATTTGAATGCGCTAGGCGGTCACCGATCGAAGTATTGACCGGGCCCAATGCCTGTGAATTTCGGTGATCGTCAGAGCCATACACTCTGACCCCATTTTCATCGCTATCATTCGCATAATAAACATAATATGAATAACTATTTTTTATAATAAATATATATAAAAATTTGCGAGTCATCGATTATTTACAGCCAACCCCATGACACGACAATTTAATAAGATCGACATTTTTCCAACCCCTAAAATTTTACAAAATCGAGAACCTGGCAGTTTTTAAGTATCAAAATTCTCATTAAATTAATGTGACTCGTCGCTGCATTGTCGCATATTTACTATCATCAGGAAGAGGAGGAGGGAAAAAAAGTACATCAGAGTGCCGTTGGCGAGGTCTCGTCCTCCTACGAATAAAACAAAGCCAGACACGACTCTTGTCTGAGAGCTTCGGAGCGAGGATCTCTCTCGTCGCTAGAAAAGTTTCCTCTCTCTCTCTCTCTCTCTCTCTCTCTCTCTCTCTCTCTCTTCTTGTCCTCTCTCTCTCTCTCTCTCTCTCTTCTTGTCCTCTCTCTCTCTCTCTCTCTCTTCTTGTCCTCTCTCTCTCTCTCTCTCTCTCTCTCTCTCTCTCTCTCTCTCTCTCTCTCTCTCTCTCTTCTTGTCCTCTCTCTCTCTCTCTCTCTCTCTCTCTCTCTCTCTCTCTCTCTCTCTCTCTCCCCCTCTCTCTCTCCCCCTCTCTCTCCCCCTCTCTTCTTTTCCTCTCTCTCTCTCTCTCTCGCTCTTTCTATAAAAGCGAACACATCGCTGCATTTTCCTGGCAGTTCTATATCGTTCCACTATGATTGTTCTCTCTCAGCTAACGAATCCACCAGAGAATAATACATCTGTATGTGTATCTTGTTCATTTTGCTCGAGGTCCTGGGACAGCGAGAGTACCGAGTGAACCGAGCGAGAGTACCGAGTGAACCGAGATGAAGAGTGGAAGAGTCGCTAGAGTGCCACCTAATTATTCACCTTTTATTACTATATTCGCTCGGGGGCCCCAATTCGTTACGCCAGCACGACTCGAGAATGGTAATAACGAGAAAATAAAGCTCCTCCCGGCAACTCTGCGACGAATATATATAAAGCATGACGCATATATTTACATATATGCGTGCTGCACGATTGAAAAAAAAAAAGCTGACATGTCAGAGACGATTAACAATGAGGCAAATTTTTTCCAAAAATTAACACGTAAACTCGATGCAGTATTATTCGAGTCTAATGATTTAGAGGAAAAAAAAATCTTGTATTTATAGTCAATAAAAAATTAATTTTCACGAAATATTTGCATAAAATTGTTAAATTTTCGCAACGAAAACGTAAAATTATTGTACAAATATTGAAAAATTGATTTACAAAAAAAATTTAATAATTTTGCAACCATGTTGAATTTTCACAGAAATGGTTATTTTTTCGTGTAAAATTTTTTTTTTTTGTTCGAAAAAAATTAAATATTATTTAGTCAAATTACATTATTGTAAAATTGGTGATTATTAAATTTTCGTAAAATTGTGTACAAATATTAATTGTGATGATTAAAAAAAAATAACTTTGTTATTTTTGTATCCATGCAGAGAGCTTTTCTGTCGATTTCTTTCCCTTCTCATTATTCCGCACAAGTTATCTGCGAGTAAAAACATTGTGGGGTACAAAATGACACGTATCAGAGGCGCGAAAACTCTTTACGACCCAGAGCATATAGGAATCTCGCGGACCTCTCGTCGTCGTCGTCATCGTCGTCGTCGTTGTCGTGTAACTCGATAAGTCGTCGTGACTCAGAAAACGAAGTAAGACGTACGATATTCTCGACATACGTAACCTACTTATCTCATTGGGTGGTTGACTTTACAAGAATTGTCGCAGCGTCAAATTTTCACGTGGACATCTGTCATAGCTTGTTTTATAAAATCAATCGTGAAGTCAAGGGTCTCGTGTGGGTCAATACTTGGCACAATAACGAAGCAATAAAAGTTTTAAAATAAAATTTCTACGCATCCATATAAGAAACAAAAAATTATTTAATATATTTAAAAAATGTTGGTCAACTATAAAAATTAAGAGAATAAATCATTCGGTAAAGTTATTACAAGGAATTATTATTATTCCCCATGAAATTACAAAATACTGTAGAAATTTTGATAATAAACAACGAGATTAAATTATTAATAAACTATTCAATTATTTCGTTAAATTATTTGTCTATATTTTTCAATACAAGATTTTCACGAGCACTTCCGTTTTAGCTTATTTTATTAAATGGCTCGTATAGTCGAGGATCTCGTAGAGGCAAATTTTCGGTACAATAATTAGTAAATTGTTCGTGAAAAATCTTTCTTTTCACATTGAAGAAAATTTTAATAATTTATTATATATACAAATGATAATAAAATTATTCGATCAATTTTTTTCATCGAATTTATAGTTTACGAGATAAAACTCGAAAAATTGTACTTTTCGATCAAGGAATATAACTTCAAAGTCTTTATTCTCTCGTTAGCCTTTGCCATTCACTTTTGGAAGGGGTGCAATCATCTTCTCTGGATACATCGAAAAATTTTATGGTTCCTTATCTTTCATGTCGATCATTGCCCAACCCGAGCGTATTCTACATTTATGTATAAATATATATATATGGAGATAAAATATTCCTGTGAAATAAAAATGAAGAGAGAGCCGAAAAAGATCTCATGCTTTTTTTTCCAGAATGCCTTGAGGGTGTCTCAAAGCTCAGGATCTCGGCGTTATACTGGGAAAATATAGGCCCATCATGGGCAAAAGGGATCGGTAAAACTGAGCAAAGAGAAGAAAAAAAGAATGTATATATATATATATATATAACCATTATGATGATAAGACTCAAGTATAGAGGGCGATAGAAACAGCGAGAGGAAGAACGAGTCGATTGGACTTTTCGAGGGTGGAAAAAAAACACGCCCTATACTCGTTTGGCTCGCACAGAAACCATAGGGAAAGCCACGCACTGCGTAAAAAGGCACAAAGCACCCTTATAACACACCATGGGGTGACAACGCGCCTCCACCTCCCACCCCTCTCACTCGCGAAACTGGGTCACTGAGACTATCAGGCTATTTACTTCATGTAACTCGAGCACGAGGCAATTTTTTTTTTTGTTTGAACATTCCATCGTCATTTTTTAACGGAATTTTCACAATAATTGTTAAATACAATTAACAAAATTTAACTTTCATACAAAATAGAAAAGCCTTTCTGTCAAGATGGAAATAATATTTTTTCAATTTCAAAAATCATTCAGAATGATTTAATGACTTAATTGATAATTATTGAGGCAAAAAAAAAATGATTCATAAATTTCTTAAGTCATGAAGAGTGGTAGAATTTAGTTATTAAATTTTTTTTGTTTTCAATTTGAAAATTTTTCGTAAATTATTTATTTATTTGTGAAACGTTATCGAGGCATGAAAAAAATTACTTTTTCGATGTTATCAGGAAGATTCGTATCGGTGTGATGGAAGAATAAGAAAAATATTATTGCGATAGTGGAACCGAGTTATTCACGGGCACAATGGAAAGCTGACTAGCACGTGAGAGAAGTGTGTTGTGATGACTGACGAGCGAGTAGAGCCTTTCATTTACAGTATATATATATATATATATATATATATATATATATATATACAAAACTGTTGGCATTAAACGAGCATCTCTCCCGCGGCTAGCTAAATGAATCTCCGTGGACACGAGTTCGATCGATTCGATAAATATATACGAGCCTCGTAGCTCTAATTAGTTCCACGAGGAGTCGAGGGAGCTTTTAGTATAGAGTAAGCTGTGTGTATAAAATATCAAAAAATTGAAAGCCTTGAGGCGAAAAATCACAAAAATTTAAATAGCTTAAAAAAATGTTAAAATTTATACGTTTCAGAATACTTTTGAAGTACAAAAACTGTGAAGATAAAGTAATGAATTTTTGTTAAATTACAAATATTAATCAAAAAGTTAAACAAAAACATTGGGGGACTGAAATGAGATAGACAAAGATATATTGTATGAATTGCAACTCTAACGATTTCTATCAAAATTAGTACCAAAGTGCCCAACAAAATTCTCTAAAATTTGTACGAGGCCGATTTTTTTAAATAAAAATTCGAACAAAAATTCGAAAAATTCGACAATAGTAGACGTTTTCCTCTATATAGAAATGAAACAATTTATGTTTTACAAAATTCGGTTTTCGATGCATGCGAGGGAATACTGAGAAACAAAGACAAATTTTGTTAGTTTTTCCTGATGGAGCATCTACACGGAATCATCTGCAACATTTACCAAGCCTCTGCCTGGTAACAAGTTTTATATCTATAAAGTCGTTTTGCAGCTCTAATTAGTTCCACGAGGAGTCGAGGGAGCTTTTAGTATAGAGTAAGCTGTGCGTATAAAATATCAAAAAATTGAAAGCCTTGAGGCGTAAAATCACAAAAATTTAAATAGCTTAAAAAAATGTTAAAATTTATACGTTTCAGAATACTTTTGAAGTACAAAAACTGTGAAGATAAAGTAATGAATTTTTGTTAAATTACAAATATTAATCAAAAAGTTAAACAAAAACATTGGGGGACTGAAATGAGATAGACAAAGATATATTGTATGAATTGCAACTCTAACGATTTCTATCAAAATTAGTACCAAAGTGCCCAACAAAATTCTCTAAAATTTGTACGAGGCCGATTTTTTAGAATAAAAATTCGAACAAAAATTCGACAATAGTAGACGTTTTCCTCTATATAGAAATGAAACAATTTATGTTTTACAAAATCCTGTTAGTTTTTCCTGATGGAGCATCTACCGGAATCGTCTTCAACCAAGCCTCTGCCTGGTAACAAGTTTTATATCTATATAAAGTCGTTTAAATATTGCACTTTTCCAAATGAAAACGATCTAAAAAAAATATGGCAGTTTGGTGAAAAATTCTTCGCGTGGGTACAAAGTTGATAAGTCCATATAAATCTTAAATCTTTAAGTCGCATAACTACTTGACTCGTATTGAATATAAAGAGGAAAGAAAAATGGTGGCTCGAACTCGATCCAAAGTTTAAAACCTCAAAAATGACAAATTTTGTAGCATCAATTTTTTTATCACCGGAAAATATTCTGTTTATATAAATATTGACTCGATTCGTGCGTCATGTAATGTTTTTATAACGACAAAAAATGCTGCGTTCTGAAAAAAAATAATAATAACATTTATCCAGCGGATGACTCAATAAATATGACCTTTTTGACCCACGTGGTTGAGCATTATATGCAAAGTCTAATTGTTCAAAAAATAGGAAATACTTAATGATTAAACTTCCAAAAGTAATACTTTTAATGTAATGCTTAAAAGTTTATATCGACGACATATTAGAATTCTTTTAAGAATGTAAGCGTTTCACCGATCTAATATTCATAAGATCGTTGGAACGATCGTTATCGCGAACATATTGCATGTATCAGACACAAAACGAGGTCAAGCTGTAAACAAAACCCTCGAAGTATTCCAGCCCAACAGGCAAATATTTTTCTGCTTGACCTTCAAAACTGGTACAAAGAACAATAATTCAAAGTGAAATTGATCTCTTTAATTTGCTTTAAATTTCGAAATTATTACGTTTGTTAAATTTAAAAATTACTTATAAATTTCGTTTTAATTTTGTGGAGTTATTTGTAAAAAAAAGACGATAAAATTGTGTCACGGGGAGCAATAAAAGATTGGCAAAGTGAAAATAATATTATATGAAGTATGAAAATTCATTTAATTTTCCTTTGTAAATTAGTAATAAGCTCAAGATTGAAAGAAAATTAATTAATTTTCACTATTTTACATCGAAGTGTAAAAAGAAAAATTGCCTATTTCAAACAGAGATCTATCTGAATCGATCTATTATTTTCTCGTATGAAAACCCTCCGGGAACTGAAATAAAAAAATTACATTCAACTGTCCCCTCAAGATATTCGTTGAAGTTTGCAATTCTTCGTTTCCACGCACATAGTCACCATATGTTTCCAACTCCACCCTAATTTTTTCTTTTTTCCCATTTATCCAGCCACCCAAGTGGTTATTGTCCAATGACAATAACCACTTTATCCTTATTTTTAATATTCACACGAAAGCCTTAAATAATTCTGCAAATACAATGGCAAGAAAAATAAAAATAATAAAAAAAATGAATAAACTTACGAGAATACGTCCTGTGGTGGTTTGACCGGAAATGAGCTCGCCAGCCCAATCTTTGGCCTCGGTCATGAAAGTCCCCTCGAACTCCTTGCCCTGGCGGGCGGCCTTCTGCTCTTTTTGCTTTGGGTCATTTGGAGCAAATTCGGGCTCCTTTCGACACCAGAGGAAGGCAAACGCCCGCCAGAGCAAGACGATCAGCAGCCCAGCGAGGAAGGTAAAGATGCTCGAGAGTACGAAGCACCACCATTTCCGTTCAAGGAGGCAGTCGTCTACCGGAGTCTGCTCGGTCGTCTCGTCGCACGTCATTCCGGCAGATCTCTGCCCCCCGTTTCGCACATTCACCGGCCCCTTTTAATACCAGCCAGACGTCGCGTTGATTCTTTTATACGACGATGCTTCATAATTAAACGTTGGAGAGCGATATGCGCGACAATTGATCGCGCCAGCTCCCCAGCCAGCAGAGATCCAAAATACGACAACGATGCCACGGCCGTCACGTTTTTTTTTTTTTTTTTTTTATTATTATATTCTTTCGGCCAAGGGGCAAAAAAAAATTACCTTTTTCATCCCTTTCACAAAAATGTACGAGCCCTCACCTTCCACCAGTTCACGAATCACTTTAACACTTGGTAAAATTTCAAATGGAATTTAAAAAAAAACCAAAAACACTCGCGTCTTATTATTTAATATCACTTGAATACATAAATACACATATTATATATATATATATATACATATGTATATATAAATATATATATATATGCTTGTGTATTTTATTTTACCCTTCGTTACGACAGATTGTCGTGTCTCACGAACGACGATCCCATTCGCGATATTTCATAGTACTCGAAACTTCCCGAGCACTTTTTACACCTTGGATCCGGCATCGACGATGTTATAATTATTTTTATCGCTTATTCACACTTCATTTTTTCCCTTCTTCATATTCTTTTTCTTCTTCTTTTTTTTTTTTTTTATTGCTACGAAAATATTTCACATACGAGCATGATAAATAATTGCTCCTTTTCTTTTTTCCCTTCTAATGGTAAATTTTCGTATTCTATCTCCAAAATTTATAATAAAAGACAGAAGAGAAAGAGAAATAAACGTGTGAGCACATCGTTGAAGCGCCAGCAGCGCTCTAACGGGTCAGGCGCGCGTGGCCGCACTTTGTACGAAAAATGAGCGAACTGTCGCAGGGACGAAATAAGAGTGAAAATAAAAGTGATTCCTTCGATACACACTTAACAACACTCGCGTATTATTTCCACAAGCCAATTGGGCATATTCCCCCCATTCTTCCCCCCACCCCTCACTCGCTCCCACTCTCTCGCTCTCTCTCTCTCTTTCTCTCTTCCTCTTTCAGGAAAATTTAAAAAAACCGTCGAGCACACACACGATCACGAGCGTTGAAAGATTCAAAGGCAACAAAGGGACTTTATCATCAATTTATCGTAGATGTAGAAAAAACCTCACCCTTGATGTTTTTTTTCTTGTTATTGCTCGCTTTACTCGTGCGCTGATCGAAGCACGAGAGCAGCGGCCTTACCTTACCTTTTCTTCTCACGATCCTTACGTTGTGTCTCGTTTCTTTTTCTCTCCTGTCTCCCTCGTTCTTTCCCTTTTCTAACACTTGGTGTTTTTTTTCTTCTCTATCTTCGACTTTGTCTACTGAATTTTCATCGTGAGCGAGCTTTTTACTGTCTTTCGTTCAATTCTCTGTGTTTATTTTCGGTCTATTTTGTTCACACTGCTTCGTCTCTCTAACCCTCTTTTGTGTCTCGTCAGTTTGTCGCGCGTGACGAACGAGACGAATTCTTGCGACAACGACAACGACGACGGCCTCGGAAACGACGGCGACGACGGCCTCGGAGACAACGACGACAACGACGACGACGACGACGGCGACGACGACGACGACGACGACGGTGAGCACCACGACCACGATGACGACCACCAAGTGATCCCGACTAGCATACCACAGACACACACTGGTTTACTCTGCAGCAATCAATACGCAACAATGGACCGGGACCAATAAGCTCGGAGCTTTTCCTGACGTAGTGGCGCGCGCCCTCTCTGTACGCGCGCGCTGTTCTTCCTTTTCCCGCTCCCTTCCCCCACCACAGAGACCGCTCAAACGCTCGCTTTTCCCTCTCTCTCGCTCTCTCTGAAGCTTTTTTCCCCTTCCATAAGTCTCGATTGCGCGCGCAGCGATCGTCACGTTGGTGGCGCCGCGTAACGTCAACTGTGACAAACTGTCTCCATTCCTCGGTGTGTCCCCGCGAGAGAGCGAGATTCTCGATAGGCTCTGGCTACTGCGTCGCCCCTGTTGTTCGCTGATGCGTCGAAAGCTCTCAAATTCTCAAAATTCCACAGTGAAATCATTCGAGTGACATTACGAAGCTTTTGTTTTATTAATTAGAGAGTTTCTCTGCTGAGAAAACACGCGATTTTTGCAATGATGATAAACTTATTGAGCTTTTTCCGTAATAATTTTAAGGGTCCTCGGTGTATTTGAGTGCGTGCAGCACGAAATGTGATCAAAGACGAAGCAGCTTTCGGCCCGCGCCGGCGTTTGAGAGTATCCCCTGCGCTCTTTGCACGCGCGTATCCTCCCCCCCCCCCCCCAGCCCGATAAAAACGATGACCCCCCTCCACGCGTGCTTCTCAGCGCCGCCGCAGTCAGAAATATTCCTCCTACACATGAGACGAGCTTATGACCGCGAGCTTTATATCCATCAAGCCGATATGCCGCAGCAACCTGCACTATTTCGACCCCCCCCCCCCCCCCCCCCCCCCCAATGACAATGAATAAACGGTGAGCGATATGTTTGAATTTATTTTGTCGTCAGAAAAACCAAGTTAACTATTAATAAATTGCCTCAAATTATCCACTAATTTTTTAGCAGAAAAAGCTCACTCAGAATATTTCTTTAAGCATCCCTTAAGTTAGGGGATTAAATAAACGAAAATTAGTTATTTAATCAAATGTATGGAATTCAGGGTGAATTTGAAACTACAAATGTAATTTCTTGATTAGATCTAGACGTTTTGTCTTACACTGTTCAATAGGAGACCCCGTGACCCGAGAGATTATTATCAAACGTAAAGGTTACATGGTCCAATTCGTTCAATACTGGTATAGAAATGATAACCGATAAACCGATAAAGTGTATAAGCACATTGAAAGTCGTCAGGGAAATTTGGAAATGGCAACTTGGAGAGGAAAAAAGTTTGAATTTAGGTTGGAGAAACTTTGAGATTGACAGAGATCCTCGCGTCACGGCCTTCCGACCGCGAATGATGACCTCCCTTGCATGCACCTGACCACCTGACCTCGTGGATCGTCGAGCGCGATTGACGTCACACAGCGGGTTGCCTGTGGCAACCTACACGCTTTGTAACATACATAAGCGACTACCCATTCTCACTCTGTCGTTGAGGAAGGAGAACTAAGTCTGGTGGCGGCAAATTTAAAAGGTCCAAAACTTAAATAAAGCCGAAAATCCGGAATTTGGTGGGAACAAAGATGAAAAACAAACAAAAGTGAGATAAGTCAGAGTATAATGCCTCGAAGGCATGCAATGGATCATGCATTTACCTTTTCCACTTTTCAGAACCCTTTTCGTCTTGATTTTTTTTTTTATTATTTCACACGAAGGTCCGTTTGCCATGTACTTTTTCTATTTTTTCAAACGAAAGTCCGCTTCATGTATACTTTTTCCACTTTTTAAAACGATTCCACTTTTTTTAACGAACGTCCGTTGCGCATTTACCTTTTCCACTTTTTCCATTAATCGTCTGTTCAATGATTACCTTTTCTACTTTTGCGAGTGTTCGCCCATTTCACGTTTACTTTTTCCACTTTTTAAAAACGGAACGTCCTTTTGCGGTTACTTCTTCCAATTTTTCAGCAAAACGTTTTCATCGCTTTTACTTTTTTCCACTTTTTTCAAATGATAGCCTGCCTCCTCGGCTGCCCCCTCTGCTAGTCACTATTTTAAACGATCGTCCGAGCAACATTTACTTTTTGCACTTTTTCAAACGAATGGTCTGATCGGTGTTAGTTTTTTCGACTTGTACAACGAACGTTCGTTTCACGTTTACCTTTTCCATTTTTCAAACGACTGGTCTGATCGGTGTTAGTTTTTTCGACTTTTACAACGAACGTTCGTTTCACGTTTACCTTTTCCACTTTTTCAAACGAATCGTCTGATCGGTGTTAGTTTTTTCGACTTTTACAACGAACGTTCGTTTCACGTTTACCTTTTCCATTTTTCAAACGACTGGTCTGATGCGTGTTAGTTTTTTCGACTTTTAGAACGAACTTCGTTTCACATTTACCTTTGTCACTTATTGCAATGGCTATCTTGCGCCATCTCTCGCCAGTTTTCCGTACCCCGCCGATTCTTTGCATTTGTAGATATTACCGACCGACACTCGTAGATCCCTTTAAAGAGCAATATGCCAGTTACTGATGCTAAAACTAGAGCTTACATTGCTTTTTTAAGTATGTAAAATCAGAAAGTCAGAATGTAAAATCACCAGAATTCATCCCCGTATGAAAGGATTTATACATATGCTAAAAAATATCGGGAATTAAATTTATTTCTCGAATATGAACGATTCACATTCTGCAGTGATTTAGTTCACTAAAAATTGTGCAAGAGGGCAGAGCTGTACGACGCTTGCTCTGTTTTAGACTCTCTCCCTCTCTCACTCTTGCGCTCCTCGCCAATATCAGTCTGATCAGTCAGTATTCGCTGGGATTTGCGTTCGCGTGCAACAAAACACAACAATACCGCTTTCCTTCTTGATTTCCATTATTTGTTGATAAATAATGTCCGATGAAAAACCCGAAAGGTGAGTACAAGTATTATTATTATTAGAGCACGATGAATTAAACCCGTTTAATTCATCGTAACGGAAAAAAAAATTAAAAAATGTCGCTAAAATTGAGGTTATGTTTGCGATCGAATTTCAGCGTATAATTTGAATTGTTTAACAATGTTTATCTTCAGTAGCGGTAGCGATAAAATTGATGGTATGGTATGTTCACCGAGCGAGGAAAAAATGAAAATTAAACTCGAGGAGAGGGTAAAGCACAGATCAAAATCCGAAGACAATAATTGTGAAAAGCTCAATGGACGTGGAAATAACAATAGCGAAAATGGAAATTGTTACTGGTAATTATAAAAAATATATATATATATATTAAGAATATATTTTTAGACCGATATTGATCGATTTATGACTTACATTGAATGATTTAAAAAATTATTTAATGATTCAATGACTATTTCATGTTTTACAAATAATTGTATGATTCCATTCATGCCTCAATGACTTGTGTCAAGTTTTTCATAATAATTTTATCGATTTATTTAATTAACATGATCGTTAAATTATTGACAATAAATTTTTTATTAATTTGATCATTGGATTATTCAGAATAATTTTGTATTATTATTTTTTTTTATGACTTGATGAACATTCAATGATTTTTTATAAGTTTTTAATATTATTCTTACGATTTTATAAGTTTGTTTTTAATTTTATGACGTTTCGATATTTACATGATACTTTTTTTTTCTTTTTTAATTATTTCAGTGGCAAAGATAGAAATCTAAACCTAGCAGAATTGTTGTGTGCCAGTTGTGCCAGATGGTTTCATGAATCTTGCATAGGCTACCAGCTGGGAAATATTGTACCGTTCATGATGAATTATGTTTTTATGTGCAAAAATTGTTCACCGACTGGCTTAGAGAATTTCAAGAAAAATCAAGCTCGTAAGTATAACTTAATAAATAAAAGACATACTAGATCGACATGAAAAAGTGTGCAAATTAAAATTTCCACTTGGTTTCCTCGAAATTACTTCCCTCCCCTCCTCCATGAGCAAGTTATTTTTTTCTACTTGGCTTCTTCATAAAGGAAGCTTTGTTAGTGGGTTGAATTACGAGAAATTTTGTAAACACAAAAAAAAAAATCCTCCATGACAAAGAAACAAAGATTTAAGAATCATTTAAACCCCTAGAAATTTTACCCATCGATAAAAATTCGGAAAGTGCTTTAAGATATCTAAAAAAAAAAGCAAGTCATCAGGATATTCTTCCGTTAGTTCTGAAAAAGGAGCCAATTTTTTTTCTCCGAATTTTAGTTGAACAAAATATCATTGAATTACAGTTGTTCTTACCAACCGTCGGTAATTCTTACTATCTCACGATTTGAAAAAAAAAATTATTCTTTTTCAGCATTTCCTCAAATGTGCGTAACAGCAATAGCGAATCTCCTTCAAGATGGCCTGAAAGAGCCGGATCAAAGAACTTTGTTTCACAAAGACAAAGATATAATTCCATTTATAGAATGTCACTGGGAGAGCATGACGACGATGCCTCGAAGAGTCACTCAGTCGTGGCACGCCACGGTAATTTAAAAAATGATAAAAATATCTGCACAGTATAGAAAAAAAAAAAATCAACGAATAAAACGAAAAAAAACATTTTTCAGTATTTTTAAACATCAATTATGTAATATTAGTCCAATTTTGATGACTCATGGTCCATTTTGTACATCGAAAGATTTTCCACGACTTCACTCTTGAAACATTTACGAAAATTCGAATTGTATATAAATTAAAGTCATTTGTTTATAGAAATTCAATTAAAAAAAAAAAATGACAATCAATTTTTCTCCCTAATTAGAAGCTAATTGAAGAATATTATTCAGTTAATTCACAAAGCTTCGTTAGACGAAAAAAATGAGCTCTACTTAATCAATATCGGAACAGTTTTAGTGCAACTTTTAAAAATTGAAAAAAGAAAAGTTTTTTTTACATAAATGATTATTGTATCTCAGATACACAGAGCACTTCTCAAAGACGTTGGGACTTTATTCACGATGGAGGAAAACAACACCGATGGTCAATTATTTGGCCTGACCACACCAGATTTAGTGCTCATCAAGCCAAATTACGAAGCTATGATAAAGGGTGGCCATCTAAAAATCACAGAAATGGGAATTCAGCACGTTGGTAAATACTTTATCAAATTTCATTTGACTCGATTTTTATTTGTGGCCTCGCGTGATTTCATTTTAAAATGTACACAAATTTGGCTCGCATCGCTAATTCGTTATCTTATCGCAACACTCGGACTCGCGTTTTGTGTATATATATATATATATATATAACGAATGTCTCTCGTCACGTGTCCTTCTCGATCGTGCTAATGTCCAAACCAGGTACGTTCAGCTACGCGACGACAATCCTGAATGTTTGGTCGTAAGTTTGAACTGAAACATAATCGTAACTTAAATTCTCATTTAGGTTTAAACTCAAGCTAACCTATATTAAGATTTAAGTTGAAACTTGAGGTCAATTTTTGTATCAAACGTACGATTAAAAATTTGAGCCTCAGTGTCGTATTTTGAGGGGCAGCCCTGGTCGAAATTCAAGAATTTTTTGAACTCAGACATGAAGCCTTTTAGAACCGAATTTTTAATCAAAAGTACGATCTTAAAACTCATTTTTAGTACGAACTTAAATCTTAAATATAGATTAACTCAGCGAAATATGGAAAAAAAATCCTTCGTTTTAAGAATAACACTTTGAACCAAGTCCATTTGATCAAAAATCGCGAGAATTCCTCAAACGCACAAATATGCGACCTTTCACCGTGTAATTCTGCAGTTGTGCAAAAGCTTATGGAATTTAAACGAACATTCAGAAAAATATGGAAAAAAAAATTCCTCATTTTAAGAATAACACTTTGAACCAAGTCCATTCGATCAAAAATCGTGAAAATTCTTCAAACGCACAAATTCGTTTTAAGAGTAGCACTTTGAACCCAAGTTGATTTGACAAAAATCGTGATAATTATTTTGAGGTACAGGAATGACCGCATGAAATTCTGTTACGAATCGCAATGTCACATCTGACTCTCAACATTTTTACCGTTTGACAACACGAGCACAAGCTATTTTGGTAAATTGACCTTGGTGCGCGTAAAGTTAGACACAAAACGAATTTAACCCTCTAAACTTTACATCGGAGATCGGCTCATTTACTCAACGGTGTGGAGATCAATTAATATTACATCGACAAACGGAAAATTAATGTCAGGTATATTATCAAGATCCCATAATTATTCGATCCCATTTCATTCCATATTCAGAATCATAATTTCGAATCTTGAATTTCATCCCATATTTAGAATCTCAAATTTGTTCCCATTCTTATGGGATTCCATATTTGATTCCATTATTATGGGATCCCGTATTTGATCTCATTATTATGGGATCCCGTGATTATTCGATCCCATTTCATCCCATATTCAGAGTAATATTTTCGAGAATCTCAAATTTGTTCCCATTCTTATGGGATTCCATATTTGATTCCATTATTATGGTATCCCGTATTTGATCTCATTATTATGGGATCCCGTGATTATTTGATCCCATTTCATCCCATATTCAGAGTAATATTTTCGAGAATCTCAAATTTGTTCCCATTCTTTTGGGATTCCATATTTGACCACATTATTATGGGATCCCATATTTGATCCCATATCTGATCCCGTTATTATGGGATCCCATATTTCATCCCATTTCCACGAAATATGGGATGCAAAATTTAATTCAATATCCCATGAGAATTAAATTTGACCCCAGAAGGGTCTTCGGCAGCCAATAAAAATAAAAATGATAAAATAATTTACATCTGTCTATCTCGCGGACATTGGAGTTTTGCTTTGCCTCGCTGTGTTACAAAACGACGGATGCATCGGAGTTTTATCAACAAAACGATTCCACGTAGCACATCGTCCATAATATAATGCTCCTTTGTATTTGTATTTTTCTTGGAAAAATTCAGCTCCGCTCGGCACCGGTCTGCGTGGTCGAAATGCAAAGCGCAAATTTCCCGGCGAAGGGACGGGTACCGGACCCGGGAAAAAAGGTCGCGGATCGGATATGACGGCGCCAAAATTGCCAGCTCATGGATATCCCCTCGAGCATCCTTTCAACAAGGATGGCTATCGATATATTCTTGCTGAGCCGGATCCTCATGCACCTTTTAGACAAGTGAGAATATATATATATATTTTTTTTTTCAGGAATTTGAGATTTTTCTATTTTTTAACGGAATTTTTTTTTCGTTTTTTTTTTTTTTTTTTCAAGGAATTTGACGAGAGCAGCGATTGGGCAGGAAAACCAATTCCTGGCTGGTTGTATCGAGCTCTCAGTCCTAGTACAGTTTTACTGGCTCTTCATGATCGTGCACCCCAACTTCGTGTCTCGGAAGATCGTCTCGCTGTTACGGGCGACAAAGGATATTGCATGATAAGAGCTACTCATTGTAAGCTTAAAATAAGTTTTTGAGAAATTAAATTCTGAATGAAATTTAAGATATTTGATATATTTTTTTAAATTTTTTATCGTTTGAATTTGAATTTAAACTTGAATTTGATTTATAATTTGAATTTAAATTTAAGTACGAGGAATTATTGTTTTAGCGTAAATTTCGAGTGTATTAAATAATACAATGAATTATTTTTAAGGTGTTAGCCGAGGTACTTGGTACTGGGAAGCAACGATCGAAGAAATGCCGGAAGGATCTGCAACTAGAGTGGGCTGGGGACAAGAATACGCAAATCTTCAAGCTCCTCTCGGTTACGACAAATTTGGCTATTGCTGGAGATCGAGGTAAAGTTTTGGTGCTGAAAAAATCTCCGATACTGGGTGCAAAAAAAAGCTTGAAATTGTTATCTTAGTGTATTAATGATTATAAATGAATTTTATCAGGAAAGGAACGAAATTTCACGAAAGTCGTGGAAAACATTATAGCTCGAGTTACGGTGAAGGTGATACTTTAGGATTTCTCGTTATTTTACCCGACGCTCATGACGCATCACATATTCCAAACACATACAAAGACAGGGTAAGCAGAGTAAAAATAATTTTAATAATATGGAATTTTAATTACCGAAGAATTTTTATTTATTTTTAATTTCTCTCTTTAGCCACTCGTAAAATTTAAAAGTCATTTATATTACGAGGAAAAAGATCAAGTCCCGGAAGCTCTCAAGGCCCTTAAACCGCTGGCCGGAAGTAAAATAATTTTTTTCAAAAATGGCGTATCGCAAGGCGACGCTTTTTTCGATGTTAATCGAGGCGCTTATTTTCCAACTGTCTCAGTTCACAAAAGTGCAACCGTTTCTGTGAATTTTGGGCCGAATTTTAAATTTGCACCAAATGACATAACGTACCGAGGAGTAAGTAAAATTATTTTTTTTTTATTCGCCAATTTCATAATTTTATAGCGATATTTTATGTTATAATAATAATAATAAGTATTGTAACATTAAAATATCACTGGAAAAGTCTGAAATTGGTGGGTATTTATCGTCATCACGCTAATTTTTTTTCAACAGATGCACGAAAAAGCGGAGGAAGCGATGGCGGAACAATCAATGGCTGATATTCTTTATCTCTCTGAGAACGAAGGAAAATTGAGACTCGACACATTTTCCTTATGACATTAATGCATATTTTCATTTTTACACAACTATAAAGATCATCGATTTTCTCAATTTCGCGCAGAATTTTCGTCTTTTTTGTGATACAATTTTTCATATTGGAAAATAAAACGCGGAAAAGGTACGTTATATTTTTTAACTACATTTTACCAGCTAAATAGATATAATTTATTTTTTTAATTATCTTCCAAATCCGCCCTGACAAGCCGGACTCGATTTTACAATCTTGTCACCCTCTTCCCATTGCGAAGGAGTTTTTGCCTGATAAGAAATCATTGAAGAGTAAAAAAATTGAGTGTAAAAAATTGAAATTTAATTATAATGAAAAATTAGCTTTAGATAAATTTACCACGATCGATAAAGCGTGAACTCCCGATTCCAATTCATTTTGGAGCAATTCGTTGACCATTCTGTGTCTCTAAAAAAATTAATATATTTAATATAATTTTTGTCTATTTTATAATATTGAAATATTGAAAAAATTTCTTACCTTGATTAGTGGTTGATTATCAAATTTTTCAGAAATTACTACAACTTTAAAATGAGTTTCCGATCCTTTTGGAACGTTGTGCATGTAAGATTCATTGAGTATGTCGAGATGTTGTGGTTTCAGGGCATCGGATAATTTTTTTCTTATCGATGTTTCCATCGGTTTTTCCTCCACATTTTTACTCATCCTTTGGCAATTTTTTACAACGCCCCAAAAACCTGCATTTTATTGAAATTATTGCTTTTTGTTTGAGCCGCCGTTCTTTTCCCAGAATTAATTTATTGTTCATTAAAAAAAAATTCCGGTTTAAATTTGTAAATTAAAGTTGTCAAAACTATTCAATTTCGCTACTAAAACCTGACTAACGAGCATCGGGAAAATGTTGGAAATTATTAAAACTCAATTTTTTTCCTTTGAAGATTTTCTTTGTTACCCAACTGAATGTTAATAAATTGGGTGAAAATTTGTGTGCATCACAATGAGACATTTTTTGAAATTAAATGAAATATATTTTGCGGATAGTTAAAGGATTCATTTCAAAGAATATTAAGGTGATGTGATTAAGGCGAGAAACATGTCCTTGCTGCCTCTCCCTCAAGGTCGCTTATGGCACTATTTCGCACTCGCCCAGACCCGAACCTGTTGCATATCACCTTAATGCCTGTAACTTTTTCACAGAGCAGTTGAAAAATATTTTTTTACCAAATTTTACACTGCATTAATGATTACCTGAGAGAGTTTCATCCCCACCTTAAGACATCAATAGAGTTTTCAATTTTTATGTCATTCAGATGCATCAAAGTTTGCATTGGTTTTTACTTTTGAATGGGAATGTACGTTCAATGCATTCTTAACCTCTCCAAGAAGATTTCGAGATGCCAAAAAATAGGAATTCTTTAATTTAAAAAAATTGTTGAGCTCACCCCGTTTCGTAAAATTCGTCCAGCTATACATGCGTTATCGTTTTAAAAATTCAATCACCGCAAATGTATCAATAACTGCAATAATTATAATCGTATATTTTTCCTGTCGCAATTCGTTGTTTTTTATGCCGTTCGCCAGATGTCGCAACTACACGGTCACGTGTTTTATGGCGAGGCGTAAGATCGACATAACCTCAAAAAGCTGCTAGCATATTTATTTTCAAAACGACTTAATAGAATAAAAAATAAATAGTCAGGGCAGTTGTTTATTCAATATAAGTGCATAATGACACTCACGACCATTATACCGAGTGATCACAAAGAGTATCAAATAATATTTAAATGTAATCTTTTCGACGAAAAATTGAAAATTTCCCGAGAGAGAGACCTTTGATTCATTTTTTCTCCTTTTCCTTCTCTTTGTCCTTATTTTGTTGGAGGGAGCGAACGGCCTCAATATTAATTTTTGATTCCAAGTCATTTTTGAGATGAATGTGTTATGTTTACCCTCTCACACCCGTTGTTGCACAAAGGCGAGGACTTTAGCCTCGCCTTAAGCAACGAATCATTGCTTAAGGTGATGTGAGAAAAACAGAAAAAAAAACAATTGAATATTGGCAAAATAAAAATTCTTTTCACGATAGTATCGATTTGTTTATTCAATATAAGTGCGTAACGACACTCACGACCATTATACAGAGTGATCACAAAGAGTATCAAATAATATTTAAATGTAATCTTTTCGACAAAAAATTGAAAATTTCCCGAGAGAGAGACCTTTCATTCATTTTTTCTCCTTTTCCTTCTCTTTGTCTTGTCCTTTGTCCTTATTTTGCTGGAGGGAACTAACGGCCTGACGAACAGCTTCAGACTGAGGATCTACACCTGGTAAACTCTCGAGTACAGTCTGAAGGAATGTAGGATCGGACATAACGGCTGCATAATCGTCCTCGACCTCCATTGCTTCCTCCTTTGGTCCATCGAAATCTTCTGCGATATTAAAAAAATATAATGCAATAATAATAATAATAATAATAATGTTGCTAAATTACTTACGTTGATCTTGCATCGACATTTGCATGGCAAAAGCAATTTGTTCTTCCTCCGTCATATGAGCAAAATCAGGCACATTAGCGGTAGCAATCGGGGGAGTAACTTCCGGTGTTGTGACGGTCTCCTCGGTCCCACCAAGGGACATTGCAAGAGCACGTTTTAGCATGGCTTCCTCATTTGGCGCTTCTTTGATAGTTTCCGGTTTGGTTGGCGCAGTTTCCGTCGCTTGTGCGCGACGCGCCTCGTCCTCTTGTCTCTGCCGCTGTTCCTCCATCGAAACTCGCAATGCCTGTTGTGAAAAAAAGTTTTTTTTTTTGTTTTTACAGGTGGGGAGGAACTTTTATAGAATATTTTCAATAATATCGAAAATCTTGATAATTTATAATTTCATGAAAAGCGAAAATTTTACCAGTGCGAGTTCAGGATCTTCATTAGGATCAACGCCAAATTCAAAGGCGGCACCGCCCATTCCAGCTGCTCCCATGCCATCCTCACCCTGAATAATCGGCGATGAGATCAGCGCATCGGACAAATGAGGACCGGGCGGAACAGTCACGAGGTGACTTCCGGTTCCGTCTTTTCCATTCAGGGCGTTTATAAATGCCGTCAGTACGTCATTGTTAATGGTCTCCTCGCCAAAACTTATAATATCAACGTTGACCTTTTCTTTCTTGAGACGTTTGGCCAGTTTTACGAGTTCTTTCTCGTCCAATTGAATGGGACTACCGACAAATGCGACGATGCGCATCTTGTGATTTTTTCCCTGACGATGCTTGAGTGCCAACTGAAACAAATAATGTCATATTTTGATTTTATTCTATTTTTATTTTCATTTTATTACAGCAATCATAAAATGTGCTTTATCAGCCTCGTATATACGTTGAAGAATACATAGACGAATGTGCGTCTCAGTTTATGCACATATTTATTAATTATTTTCTGCATTCAAATATTATTTTAGCATTATAAGAGATCTTTGCTTTAATTATGAATTGGGAGAAGAAAAAAATACGTACATGAGCAATTCTAATGCCTGTAATGAGACTGAGATTTCCATTCGGTTGTACCTGATGCAATTTTGACAATATTCTGCCAACATCACTCGTAAGAGTTGCCAATACCTCGACGCTGGAAGAAGAATCAGACCTAATTTAATTTAAATATATCGTGCTATTCTCTCGATATTCGTCATTTTCTCGATAATATACTTTGCCAGTGTTATCAGACCAACGTTGTTCTCCGGATTGGCACGGGTTTTCGAGTGGCATACAAGATTGACCGCGTCTTGTTGCGCCTGCAAGCGAGTTGGGAGAAAATCGCCATTTCTCATATAATCGCTGTTGTCAACGCTGAAAAAAATACCTTTTTTGCTATTTAATTTTGCGAGAACAATTTCGAGAAAATTTGGAAAATTCTACAAAATGTACTTCAAGTACTTTATGTACTTTAATTTGTAAAAATATTTTTACAAATCGTGACACTTTGGCATCTATCAGATTTGGCACACATTAAAAAAGGGTTTCCTTTTTTAAATGAAATTATTAAGTTTCACAAAGGCACATTTAAACTTTGAAATTTTGAAATTATTGATTAATGTCAGCAGCAAAACCAAGCAAACCTCAAACTATCTAACTGGAATCGGAAACAAATTTAAACTTTTAAATTGGACCATTTTTTTCGTAGCTGCAGTTAACCTAAAACTCAATTTTCTCAAAAATTTTGCCCATGTCAAACAATATACAAATTTCAATATTGATTATTTATCAGAATCATATTTCAATGGTCAGAATGGATTACTCAAAAATGAGGTTGACATGTTTTTAAGAAGACCGAAGTATCTTGAAGCCTTTTATGTTGACACGAAGCCATTCAACTTTGCATTGTCACTCTGCCGAATACAACCTCGAAAAAGTAGTTCCAGAGTAATTAGGATATTGAGAACATTTTTAATTGTACGAAAAGCCAAGATTACATCAATACCGTTTGTTATTTTATTAATTAAGCAGGCGTACGTTTAATTTACAAAAAAAAAGATTAATTAACGGATTACTTACCATATCATAGTACTCTCGAGCACCATCTTGGATTTACTGACAATTCCAAATTCCAGATTCCGCTTTCTGACTGTGCTTAGTCCGTGTCGCTTATTCCGCCTATTTCTCATTTGAGCCGCTGACTTGCAGCGCCATTTCATTTCCGTCGCGTTCTTTCAGTTCGCGACAGTTTTCTCTGTGGATGTCATGGCGAATATCACGTTTCTTCACGTGTGCGGTTCAAGTGTAATTTAACTCAGCTTAGTTCTTGAGTAATAGGAAGTAACATTGCGCGAGAAAATTTCGTCTGATGGATTCAAGGATTATATTCTGGTAAGAATCAACAAATTTCTTTAAAAGTTGATTTAACTGTCTCAAATTTTGATAGAATGCGGCATGTTTTTCTTCGGCGCTCACGATCAGGATATATTCCGTGCACTCCGCTGTTCAATGCTATTTTTCAAATGCAATATTAGTCAGAGTTACGCAAGATTAGGAAACTTTCCAGGCTTTGCAGAAAAGGGGTGGAAAAGGTTGTTTGCTTTATAATGTAACTCAATGAAAAAAATAATGTTGCGATGTTTTTTTTCTGCTAATCATTATCCTCATTGCTCGGGTTTCCGTCATCCATCAGTATGTAGCTTAAATTCCGTTCGTTCCGTTTTTCCGACATGCTCATTTTTTCAAACGATTGTTTATAATTCCCCAAGGTTTTAAATCAACTCAAATTTGTCAAATTAAAAAGATTCGATGACGCCACTTTAGGACGGGATAAAATCATTGTTTTTCGAAGCGTTGTGCCGCCATTTTGATTTATATATCATTTGTTAAGTTTTGCATACTTTAATGTTTGGCGTCAAACAGAAGAATTGCTCTTGATGCAAATATATCGCGCGCTCTTTAGAGAGGGCAAGTCAACAAAGGCAGGCAAAGATTATTAATTCTTGGAGTTGAAACAATGTTTTCGTTACGAAGTATTTTTTATCTTTTTTCCATCAAATTAATCAGAAGTCTATCGGAGTTAATCGGAACTATTTTTGGTTCAAACAAATATTTCACAAATTTTAAAAATAACAGTTGATTTTCTATTAATATTTTTGTCACAAAGTATGATAAAAATAAGAAGTTTTAGAAGAAAAATCTCTCAATCTGAATCGTATTCACATAAGGAAGTTTCTTAAAAAAAAACAAAAAACATTGTTCTGTTTAATATTGTCAATCTTCTAAAACAGTTTCCATATTACTTGATTTAGAATTTGGTATTTGAAAATGACAAAATCATGAAATGGCTTGTTAAAAAATAATAACAATAATAATGGCGGTTATAATTTTTTTTTTATTTCTCGCACCTAATTCATAAATACCTTTAAGAGAATTTTAAAATACCTCGAAATTTTGAGAGTTAGGATTAAAAAATGATAACAATCTTTACAATACGATTTTACATATTTTATGTCCGTTTAATGTTTTTCAGGGTTTTTATGGAATCGCGAGACGAAGAATGCTACAATTTTGTCCAACCTGCGGTAACGTATTATGCGTCGAGGAGGGACTAAACGGTTTGCGTTTTGCCTGTAACACGTGCCCGTACATTTTCAATATAGCACGTAAAGTGAGCAACCGGACGTATCCCCGTTTAAAAGAGGTTGACGACGTATTGGGGGGTAGCGCAGCTTGGGAAAACGTCGATGCGACGGATGAGCGTTGTCCAAAGTGTTCGCATCCACGTGCATATTTTATGCAAATACAGACACGTTCGGCCGATGAGCCAATGACAACATTTTACAAATGTTGCAACGCCCAATGTTCGCACAATTGGCGAGAGTGAGAAATTCAAAAAAAAACATTTTCCCGGGAAAATCGAGCACGAGGAAAGGTTCACTTTTCTTGGCGGTAAATTATCCCGGTCCAATGGCAAAGATTCAAAAACATATCAGACACACTGTAGAGATGCTGCCAGAGGGTGAGAAACATTGGTTTTGCGGTGGAAAGCGAAGTAGCGCTCTGGCGATACAATTATTGGAAAAAAAACAAATCATCGCCATTCCGACTGACACGATTTATGGATTTGCCGGACTTGCGCAGAGCGATGAGGCTATTGAAAAAATTTATCAGATCAAAGGACGAGAGAAGGTAAAACCACTCGCTATAACTCTCGCCGCATTGAATGAGATTCCAAATTGGGCATATATCGATCATATTCCACCTCGATTGCTCGTTGATTTATTGCCAGGCCCCGTTACGGTTGTATTGAAACGTAAGCCTTGCCTCAACAAGGCCTTAAATCCTGGCCACGAGAGCGTTGGAATTCGAGTTCCAAGATCAAAATTTATCAGGCACGTGTGCAAATATATTGGACAACCTTTGGCCCTTACAAGCGCTAATTTAAGCAACGAACCGAGCAGCCTTCATCCTGATGAATTTTCAAGCCTCTGGCCAAAATTGGGGGCCATCTTTTATGATGTACAGAGACCGGAAATGATGAACGACTCGCAGAGAATTGGATCTACGGTTGTTGATCTCACGAGACCTGGAGAATTTGAGATTCTTCGAAAGGGCACCAGATTTTGCAAGGATATTCAAATTCTACGAAATTATGGGGTGGAAAGAAAGAGAATGGAGCGAGACGAGAGAGAGGAGAAAATTATTTGTCAACGTGAGTCAAACTCGTGATTTTACGAGGAATAAAAGAATATTCTTTTTATTCAAGACTGACTTTTATTGATTTTCGCAAACATTTATTTTCAAATTCGCTATTTAAAAAAAAAAGTCTCCGTCAATTTTCTCACTTTTTCCAACAATTTTTTCCCCATTTTCACACTTTCTGAAAATATCCCGAGAAACTCTTCGGTTGAACAAAAAAATTTGAGAACCTGGAGAGTTTAAGATTTTACGAGCGATCGTTAGATTTCATGAGGATATTCAGATTTTGCGACAATCGTGGTGTGGAGAGAAACAGAGAGGTGAAAATGATTTTTCCATGCGAGTTGCACGAGTCGAAGATTAATAAAAAAAATATCGTACATCTGACTCGAGAAATTCCGATTCCCAATTATTCAGTTTTCGAAAGAAACAAAAAATCGTTTCTTAATGAAAAATACTTATTCCCAAATTTAATGATTTTAGTCACAAATTCGTTTGCCATTTTCCTCCCATTTTTTTAAAACATTTATCCGCCATTCGTCATTTCGTTTCCATTTATTCATCATTTTCTCGTTTCAGCTCCGCGAGCTCACGCGAGTGAGCTCGCAAGTTGAAATTTATTATGAGTGTTCACACACCAAACATCTATAACTGTACTTATCAGAATTCTTGTAATCAGCGAGGCAAAGAAAAATGATTCGCGACTGAAGTTAAAACACTGAAAATAAATATTTTTCATTGCATTAAATATAACATTTCTACACAATAGGGTCGAAAATAGGGTAAAACAAATTGTAGATAAATGTTCAAAAGAAGCCCTTAAGGTATTTGAAACATGTGGCTATCGTTCTCTTTCGCTCCTTCATGGATTCATCATGGCCGCCTATTGCGCCCTCTTTCTAGTACTTGTGACGCTTTTGTCCCTGTTTCACACTGCCTTAAGGTCATGTAAAACATGTTCTATATAGTTATCTCTCGCTCCTTCATAAAGGTGACATTTAGCATGATTCACACTATCTTAAGGGTGTGTGAAATATGTTCCCTATCGTTATCCAGGGTAGCCACTCGGCCTGGAAATTTGGAAAACCTAGGATGGTCATGGAATTTCAATAAGCCTGGAAAAATCATGGAAAAGTAATGAATTTATTTTTTTTAATTTGAAAAGTTAAAGAAAATTTTGAACCCGTTTTTGCTTCCATAGATTTTTTTTTGTTAAGTTATTGTCAATAACAATATTAATCCAGTTGATAAATCGTGATATATAATACCAGAGTGAGAATATAAAAAATACGAATCGTTATTTACCAAAATAAAACGTTTACTGGTAAAGAAAATATGTGTATTTTTTTTCTTTTCTATCTTGACAATCTTTCTCGATGGTCAAGGAGAAAGATGAGATTTTTGTCTTGAAAACTTGGAATAGTCATTGAATTTTGAACTGGAGATTCAGTAGCCACTCTCTATTATCCCTCGCTCCGTCGTTAAGGTCATAAGGTCATTCATTAAGGTATTGTCGAACCATTCCGCCCATAATTATCCAGAATGCATCATGCTGGATTTAATCGCGATTGTTTGAAAAAAAAACAGCTGTGCTATGAATCACGAATAATTGTGAGCATTTGAACATTCCTTGGTAAACATTACATTACCTTAATGGCCACCTATTGCATCCCCTCTCGCTCTCTCTTGCCTCGTCCATGTAGATTCCAGCTAGCATTAAAAAACTATAAAGTAAAACTATACACTATAAACTATAAAGTACGAGGGTAACTTTGTATTTTCGTGTCAATCGAGAGGAAAATGGGATGTAAAAAAAAAACAATTGCACAATTTAACGATATGGCTCGTAGCATATTTATTTTCTACTAAAGATAGACTATCATCGTGTGCGTATATGTGGGGTTCGTGCCGAGGTGGGTAGGGTGGCGATTATAAAGAATCATTTCTTGTATTTCTCGTGGAACATGAGTCGGGAAGTTACAATGAGACTATGAGTTTTCTCAACGAAGCCATTTTCTTTTTTTTTTTGTTTCGTTTTTTTCAAGATATATACATCTGCATGTATATAATTTTTGAAAATGATGTGATTGCGCGCAGCATGTACAAAGTTGACAAAATTCTAGCGATAAACTATTCGCTTAATAAAACGGCATAAAATTCATCAGTCATTATTGAACGATAAATTCTCGAACTTTACACAAAATCTCTTAATTTCAATGTGGGGAAATATATATATATATATTCCCGCCCCCCGATTGGAGAACAATTTTTAAAAGCACAAACTTCAATCACACGTCTTAAGATATTGATCCATGCACGATTTTACGTTTTAACGCTGTGCACGAATCTTACGAGTATATAATAATAATAATAATAATAATAATAATAATATGAAATTAGTGCTCACATTTAAATATTGTCCTGTTGACGAGATACGTATCACATTGAAAATTCTTGCAAAATATCTTTAAAAAAAAAAAAAAAAAAAAAAAAAAAAAAAAAAAAAAAAAAAAACTTATTCGATTAAGGGAGGGAGGATTTATACATCGTAGAAATGGTTTTTTTCTTTTTCGATATTAGTGAGTTCGTCATTCGCTACGAATAATCGACATGAATCTATCGGCTCGAAAAATATTAGCCAATTTTACATTTGATATGCATACAAAAAAAATGCATCTAATTTCCTTTGTTTTTATCAGTAAATTCATTAGTTCAACAAAAGTGTTTCTTTTTTTCATCAAGATTATTGCTTTGAATTGCCAAGAATAGGAGAATTTAATATCCTTGCTTATTGTTGTTACATTTCCCAATTAGAAACATTAAAATGTTTATTTCAGGATAGGCGAAAAAATCGATTTTTTTATTTTCAAATTTTTTACCACGCACGCCGAGATTTTCGGGAACTTTTTTTTACAAGAGTCGTAAAAATGACTACAGTGGCAATCCGAATTCACAGTACGAGGTCCAAAGTAAAAAAAAAATAATAATAATAATTAAATAAGAATTAAAATACACTTGATGAAACGAAGTAATTTTTAGGACTAAAACACGCGAAATCGCGCTATTAAATTAGTCTGACAATCGTTTTTTTTTTTTTTTTTTTTTTTCTTTTCGCAATCGTACTCGTGTTTTCTCTTATCACAATACTGGGTCATCGCCATCGTAAACTTCATCTTTTTTCTCGTTATTAGTGCGTGGGTATCGCGGGGTGTATTTTTTTTCCCTGTATTTTTGTCACTACGTTTCCATATCTACAAATTATCAACGTAATATTCGTTAATGCAATAAATATTGATTATTTGGAGCATTTTTTTTTTTTTTTTTTTTACGATTTTTGCAACAACTAAGAGAAAACTTTCGCGAAAAATTAATTTACATTTATCTGAAATTTCGTTGATCGTCCGTTAACTTTAGAAAATTATCAGTATCATCGAAAATCGTGATATTTTCATGACTAACTTAAAAGCTAAATTCTCTCCTATAATTCTTTGGGAATATTCCTCCCTCTATCGTCGTTCAATGCCACGAAGCAAAACTCGTTTTTTCTTTTTTCTTTTTCCCATGGTGCTTTCAATTGTTTCGATATTACATCTGACCAACGTCTTTTTCGCTTCTTATAGTATATATAATGTGTATATATATATACGATATTTAAAAAGTAAAAAATAAACAAACGAAAGAAAATAAAAATCAGTCTATTCTTCCTTTGCGGAGAACATTCCCGCGGAGGTTTTTTTACCCTCGAGACGAAAAATTCCTACCAGACTGCTACGGAGTCTGGTATAAATTTCCTTTCTCACAGTTGCTGTGAATTTGGTCGCTAGGCAAGTTATCGCTGCACTCGCGAATATTAAATTATAAAAGAGTACGAGCTTGAAATTTCCCAGCCACTCGATCCTTCCAAAATCTCCAAGCAGGTCAAAATTGGTCATGCCTGAAATAAAAATAATAAATCGTTAAATAATAATAATATATACAAATGACGAAAAAAAAAAAAAACTTTTCGATAATTTTGGCACACAATTTTGAAAAAATCATTCACAAAGCTTGACAATATGGCGTGGTAATAATATAAATAAATATAATTATATTTTATTTTTTTTATCATATAAATGAAATCTTTCAATAAAAGCGCAAGAAAATATTTTTTATTTTATACTGACCCAATATTCGTGAAAGTAACGGCAGTGCCGAACTGAGTACGAGCAACAGAGCGCAATTGGCGATAAGATGGGTCAGTGGCGTGGAATGAAATCGCAGTCTGACTCTTCTTACACCTGGAAGGGCGTAAAGTCCAATGGCACTCGTAGCAGCTAAATATAATATAACAGCAACTTCGACAGCCGCACCGATAGGCCCGAGTTTCGATAGTGAACTTATGCCAAGTGTAAATTGCTTGAAAAATAAAAAATAAATAACTATACAAAAGATGTTCAAATATTAAAAACTATATATATATATTTTTTTTTACAATTTTATCGTAAAAGAGTTAAAAAAAAAAAAAAAACATACAAAAGATGTCCAAATATTAAAAAAAATATATATATTTTTTTACAATTTTATAGTAAGTAAAAAAAAAAAAGAAAAAACGTACCCGCGTGCTCAATGGTAAAGCTTTTATGCCGATCAACAATTCCAGGGTATTTTGCACAGCGAGAAGTGCTGTCGCAGTTGATAGAACAAAAAGTGCAAGCATAGCGAGCGGATAGAGCAAAGTTCGTCTAACCCACCATGTTCGTCTTTGCTGGTCGAGGATTTTACGACGCTTTTGCACCTCCTCCAGTCTTTGAGTAAGGCCACGCTGCAATGCTCCATTTCTCAGGCACATTAAACCCGGATTTGGGCACAAAAGTTCCTCCTCATCGTCCAGACTCGTGTTACAGCCCGGTGGGGACATTGGCACTGGTGAAACGTAAGATTTTCCCGTTGCCTTGGCATGTTGCAGTCTGAAATATTGAGAAAATTGAAAAAAAAAATTAATTCTCACGTAAACAAAGTTTTTACGTAAAAAAAATCGGAAATTTAAGTTTAAATCGACCATAAGGGCATATCCAAGATTAAAAAAATCATTTTTTTCAAATGTTTTGGCCACGCGTGCAAAATGTAAAAAATTATTCATCAGTTTGCCATATATACGAAATAGAAGGGACGAATTTTCTAATTTATAGATACGATTAGCATGTAAAAATAAGAATATTTGTTAGGAGATGCTGCCTAACTTTTAATTCGGACGGCTCGTAAGAAAATGAAAAAATCCGCGATATTGCCATTTACAAAAAGATTCCGATTGAAAAATCTAAAATTTAGATAGAGATTAATTTTTTTTTTTATATGCTCTTGGCATTCTTGGCCATGCATCGGAAATTGCGCTGCATAAACAAAATTATCGCGTTAAAATAGCAATATTTTATGGAAGATGATAGTACGATACGGACATGTATTTTTAATATGGTAATTTTTTGTTTTTAATTTTTCTAATCACTGCAATGTAGTCAAATTTTCATCAAATTCCAACATTTAATTTTGACGATTAGAAAAGTTGGGATTTGAATTTTTTTATTTTATGAAATTAATCGCTCGACTGTGAGCGATACATATATGGGCGAAAAAAAGTCCTGACCGCTTATGCGTTATGACACATCCAAGTCAAGGGGTTAAGGCATTAATATACTCAAATTTAAAAAAATGGCAAAAATCTGAAGAGTTTTTGAAAATAAATACAAACCTCCTGCTTATGCAATCCTCTTCCATTCTGTAGGCGAAAAATTCCTCATCTAAATTCTTGAGAAATTGTGGCTTGACGAGAAAAGAACCGACCACGCCGAATAGCCTTACGAAACCCACCGGTGTGCAAACTATCGTGAGGAAAAAAAAAAAAACAATCCCGCATTAAAATTGTACAATGTTGACAATGTAAAATATTCAAATTGTTTTTATTTTCATTTTTCGTATTATTTAAAAATTAATTTCAATTTTTTTAACACTTATTTATTTATTTGAATACTCACGCAACAACAAGACAACCCCAACGAACGAGACGCACGAGTATAAAAAGGGTAGATAGTAACTCCATAAATCTGCAAAAATAATTTTAATGAAATTTTCAATGACTTAAAAAAATAATTATGTATAATTTTTTATTTATTTATTAACCGGATATGAGATAGGGGCAATGATGCGACTGAACGACCTCGATAATCGCGCATGTAACGTGCATTATACAATCTAGCGGCAAATCCGAGAAAATGTTTCTCGGCGGTCCCATGAGCTACAGACAGGAAGTGAACGCTCACATCCGTATAATAGCGGCCAATCATCCGAGTGCGTTCAGCCGTGATAAAAAAAAAAATATATAAATAAAGCACAATTTCATGCTTTATTTTCAGTGTTTTTTATTCTATCGAGGTTTTTTTTTCTTTGTTTTTTTTTTACCATTTAGACAATTTTTTTAACTCACTGAGCAATGTGTGGAGACTCGATTTCTGATAGTCTATGAGGGCCGATAGGACGTAGGTCATTCCAAGCACAAGAGTTCCCAGCAAACAGAGCACGGTCACGGTCTCGTAAACTCTCGCCATCACGCCCTGTTAATATCACAAATTTCGTTACAAAATTAACTCGGAAAAAAAAAGAAGAAAAAATACCAAAATATTTCAATGAAAAAATTTGAAAATAGTGATTTTTTTTTTCTCATTTTTTTTTTTCTTCTTTACCTTGCGATGGCCGACGAAACCCTCGGACTCCGTGAAGAGGTAGGCAAACGGTAGAAAGACGAAGAGCGATAAATTTGAGAAGAGGAATACGTGATTCCACAATCCTGAATTCAATTAGATAACATTAAATTATGATTTCGAATTATTTCAACAATTTCGATGATTTAGTGTTTATTCTAGCATGGTCAAGGCCGTTCTATTTTTGATTTTTTTTTTTTTTTTAATTCACAGTATCAAATTATATTGGTTGCTGATACAAAAAAATATTCGATTATCCTGATTTTTCATCAATTTTTTTTTTTTCATCGAATGATCAATCGCATAAAGTATGTTTGAAAAATTTGTGATTAAAAAAATCCATAATTTTGTTTCATTATAAAATTCGATGATTTAATCGCCATTGATAGCGTTTTTTTTTTATAAATGTGCCCAACAATTTTATTGTATTTTATTGTATTTTATATACAATAAAATACAATTAATCGAGAATTTTTACGATCTAATAAATTGGCAAATGGTAAAAAAAAATAAAAGGGTTCTGGGCTCGGCCGCAAGAGGGAGACACAAATACTTCGAGCTTGACCATGAATAATTGAACTTCATTAGAGGTTTATCACAAGGACAAAAAGTTTACAGCTTTTAACTACAAGGATTAGTAGGAACTTTTATTATTATTATTATTATTTTTCACCTTGTATGAGAGAACTGTTGAGCCACTTGACGTAGTAACTGTTTGGATAGAGTATGAGAACCTCATTGCTGGCGATTGATACGGGCAATAGCAGCGTGGCACCGACCGAAACGGCCAGCGCGACCGTGCAAAGCCACAAACTGATTCTATAAACTGTTGCCTCATCCTCGTCAACTGAGAAATAATCCTCGCGATCCCTTCGTCGAAATCTCGCTATAAGGGCGTAGCTCGAGATGTACAAAAGTAGAAATAGCAGGAGAAATATCTGTAACGAAAAAAAAAAAGAATAAAATTCATAGTACGAATAAACGAAAAATTTGAGTTTTGAAGCATCGAAGAAAAAAATTAATTGAAAAATTCACGATACAAATAAATAGATAATCTAAGCAAAAATATCTAATAAAAATGAAATAACGACTCACGATACATAAAATTGCATAATCTATGAAGAAACAAGGCGAGGTGAAATGACCCATTTAACTTTTTCCTCCATCCTAAATGCGATTCAAATTTTCAAATATTCAAATATCTGCGATTCAAATTTTATCGCGTAAGCGCGCTTTCGCGAAAAATTAGCGCTCTTGAAGAAAAAAAGGTTACAATTTTTGTTACCGACTGAGAGAGTCTCAACTCAGCTAAAGACAAATAAAAATGCATAATATGTGCGTAATTGACAAAAAATTGAACAAAAAAAAAATCAACACATATAAATGACAAAATTAGAAGAAAAAAAATGTAAAAAAATTAATAATTTATTGTAAAATTAATGGCGCGAATAAAATAGAAATTTATCTCGAGAGAGAGATTCAATTACACGTTTCTCCTTCCTTATCGATAACTCGGGGTCAGCCGCAAGAGTTAAATTTCAAACGACAGACGGGAAATGTCTCGCATGACTGATACCGCACAATGTTATTACCCATTACTTATAAGACGGTGAAATCAAAACTGTTAGCTCAGATTCGATGCGATTGAATAACTCAAAGTTTCGATGCAAAAATATATTCTGTATGAATCACGACGAGAATGTTATGCAACGAGAGACATACAAGAAAAAAAATATATATATAGCTATAATAACACTAGAGATTTTTTTCCCCCTCGATAATTAGACATCTAAGACACCTTGCAAATTATTGCAGGTAATTATTTACTCCGTCGTTGATAGCTCAACGACCACATAATTTTATTCGATCTACAACTCCTCATTTGTAACTTTTTTTATTATTTTTTTTTAAACCGCGTACTGAAATTATTAACAATTTAAAATCTCGAAAAAATTGATATTTGATGAGTTTTTTTTTCTATCAAGATAAAAAAGCCGAGAAGCTAATTAAAGTTGATTAATTAATTTAATAATACTCAAATTAAAAATTGATCAATCTTTGAAATAATTACTTTAATACATTTATATTCAGATGCCACAATTCGTAATTTCTAATACGTCAATTTTTTTCCACCCTGTAACGCGGAGGCAAAAAAAAAAAAAATCCATGCGCTGAACTATTTAGAGCCCAATATAGAGGACTGACCAGTTCTTGGTCAGTTTCGAGCTATATTTTCTCCCCACGGCCATAATTCATGCTAAAAGTTTCTTGAACAAGCAGAGTTTGCAAAATTAATTATTTCATAACGGCAAAACTTTGAAAACAATTTTTTTTTTTTTCGATTACTATTTCATTTTTGCCTCAGTGGAATTTTTTTTTTTTTTTTAATTTGCAAAACACAAAATAATTTATAATTCAACAAAATTTATTTCTGACGAGTGCCCTTTATGTGAAATGCTTATACGAGTTTTGCCTTGTGTCTATCTTTGGCGAGGCCAGTATGCAGGGAGGAATTAAAAAAACAAAAACAAAATAAAAAGAAACAAGAGGAGGATCAGCAGGAGAGCCGAAAGAGAGATATATATATAGCGACTTGGCAACACGCACGTTGAACCCAAATCGACCGGTTTTAATACCGGTGCGAGGAAGGAGCGAGGAAGGGGTAGAGAGACAGAGAGAGAGAGAGAGAAACTTTCGCGAAACCTTGACTGTCGAGTCGCGAGCGTGAAAAATGGTTCAATGCTATTTTATTTTTTACTATCAATTTTTCATTGCTCGTAATGACTTTAAGCTATACATATATATATATTTTATGTTCATAATGCATCAATCATAGTTGTTATTTTAAAAATTTGCGGTAAAAATACTTCCAAACTCTATAAGAGTTTCATTTGCTTTCTCGCGCAGGTGAAAAAAATTCTTTTACTACTAAAAAAAAAATGACTATGCTATAGACATCGCGGTGAACTCAGAAAAAAAAAATTGACAAATTCGAGAGGGTCAAAGTCAAAGGATGGTTGAGTCGAGTGCCAATTATACATAGTTGGGGTAATGAGGGTCGAAGAAAATTTGAACTTTTTTCTAAATTATTTAGCGCCGAGACACTGTCGTATTTCTTTACACGCATAACATATGAATATGATCGTGACACGAAGTATTTATATTTTTACATTTGGCATTTGTCGATGCGAAGCCCGTTGGCGATCGAAACCTCACAAGTATTAAAGATTTATATTTGGTAGAAAAAAAAATGGAAAAATAAAGGTTGGCCAACCCAAACAGGTGGCTGAGAAAAAAAAAATGTTGATGTGGTTTATCGTGTTTGTGGCATTAAATGTGATTTGCTGCAGGCTGGAGTTTGCGCGGGTGCGAGAGAGATAGTGCGATTGGCGGGCATGGAGGAGGGAGAGAGACACGCCGAGAACAATATTTCTTCCTCTCTCTCTCTCTCTCTCTCTCTCTCTCTTCTGTTGAGTAATCACGACAATGAGACAAAATCGATGCAACTGTTTTTTGAATTTATCTTATCTAACGAGTTTCTCATTTTATAATCGACTTTTGGAAGTAAAGTGACCGTTCATTCGATCGAAATATCATTCGCGTGATTGTCTTATATGTGCATAAGCACGAGTCTCGTCTATCATAGATTACCAATTATCTTATGTCCCGTATAGTTTGTGGGTTGTGAAATTACGAGGGTAGGGGAGGATGAGGGCACCAGTAAATGGACACCAGTAAATGGACCCAGTGAATAAACGCTTCACGCAAAGTATATCTATATATATATATAGTGATTTTAACACGGGTGTTCATTCATTGGGGGTCTGTCCATTTACTGGTACACCCTATATTTTATTTTTTCCGTCTATAGGTCAAAAACATTTGTCGATATGACAGCGAAGTATTTGCATTAAGGAAATAGATCTCGTTCAACTATATATATATATATATATATATATATATATATATATATATATACATATGTATGATGCGACAAAATTTTCGCTAAAACGACGTTGCTGCAGTGAGTCATTTTGTGAAAAAAAAATTATGCTCGTAAGATCGTAAATTTATTTTTCAACAAGGCAAAATTAATTAGCAAAAATTGTCATTAATTATTGTGAAATAATTAAAAATTAATTATTACGTTAACAAGTAAGGCTTAATTGAGTTAATTAAAATTAATTATCGAGACAATTATTAAGCTTTTAATTTAATTATCAGAATATTTTTATTTATTTTTTAAAATCTATACACTCGTGAAAATGTTTTTATGAAATTTGAGTTGAAAAATTAATTTTGAAAAAAACAAAATTTAATTATATGTGATTTTTATTATCGCTCGTATAAATTAATTTTAATGACCTCGTCGCAATAAAATTACTCCACAAATCATAATCGTTTTTCTGGACGATAATAAAAAAAAAAATTAAACTAGCATTTTCTGTTCCCAAAATCTTGTTAACGATATTTTTTTTTTTTATCATTGTGAGAAGGTCGACGAGTATTTTTTTTTTTTTTCAAACGGCAATATTTCCTGCCTCCTACTCTAATTTCCTATTTTCCCAATGTTATCGCAAAAATATACCTATGAGTATATACTCGCGATAACTCGATGTAAATTGCTCGTTGCTCCACGCACGTGCCATTTTCAAGAAAATTCACATTATACGTAAAATCATCGCGAGAATTGTCAATTTCTCGCCTTCTCTGTAGATACCCGAGAGACAAGTTCTATCGCAGACTCGTGATACGTGTTTTGCTAGGCGATCTAAATTGCAAGATTTTTCATGAGTGAGAGAGAGAGAGAGAGAGAGAGATAGGTAAAAAGAGAGAAGGATAGCAATATCCGTCACGCGGCCGTGAACTACATTCTTACTATATATGACGAGTAAATCATTCGCGTGTTTTACCGAGGATTCCACGTCCCTATATAGTAAATGTATGAGTGTATATATATATATATATATATATATATATATATATATATATATACATATATATATACACATATATTATAAAGGCAATGTCGATCGATGTTCTAGGTCACTGGAATCGTGACTGGCCGCTCTTACACTTTTTCCCTTAATTTAGTTACGAAAATCAACTTATCGGAAGAAATACAATAAAAAAGAAAAAAACAATGAGATAAACGTCCCCACTGATGAACAAGTTCTCTGGACACTTGACAATGGACTCTAAAACGCAAAAATGAACGACCTAAAAAGAAATTAAAAACTATAACTAACCGACAGTGATAGTAGATGGGCGGTCGGCGCAAGGCTCTCGCGATTACCGAAGTTAAGCAGCATTGGGCGCGGTCAGTACTTGGATCGGTGACCGCTCAGCCATGCGCTTGGCAGTGCTGACCATTTTTTCACACTACGTGTGGTTCCGTGCAGGGAATCATTAAAACTCTGTCGAAAAAGCGTATCGGCACAAATTTTTCGCAGTTTCTATGCCCTTGAGCGAGAATGCCATGAAATAATGAGGCCCAAGATGGCGGCGGAAAAAATCCCGGGGGACTACGCGAAATGTTAAAACGACTAAGTTATAAGAGAACTGAGTTAGTGAGAAGAGAAAAGTCGTAAAAATCCGAAAGAGTTATGCGGTGGAATGAAAGGAAAAATGAGAAAAAAAAAATTGAAAACTGTCATATTTAAATCATTACTCGAATTATCACATCAAACGTTCCTCATGAGTGGGGCAAAAAAATACTCAAAATTTATAATAAGATTGAATTTTCTCATTTAACATAAATTTCTCTCGTTATTAGGATTTTGCTAAAAAAAATCGCTGTTACGGATAAGGCGCGCGCCAGTAGCATTTGTTGAGCCATTGATAATGAAGCGGCAAAATTTATTCATTAATTAATCAATTAAACAATGAATTTTTTAATAAAAACTTGTAGGATAGTTTAAAAAAATAAACAAAGAACGCGGCATTATTTAAAAAAAAAAAACACTTAAAAAATAAAAATGGGCGACCAAATATTTCAACATATGAAAATATTTGGTTAAATTTTATTTAATCTGTAGATAACAGATTAATTTTTTTTTTTCATATTTCCAATACTGTTTGTATTAGAAAAGATTAGAAAATTCATCTGATCGATTTTTAGATAAGTTAAGTATCGTTTGCAGTATTTTACTAGATATATACATAATATAAGCGCCATTCGTAACCAGGGAAACAAATTGTGATTTTGTGCCTCACTTTATCGTGACGTGTAACGTAAACCTACGTATTTCTCGATCGATATGTCACGGCGTAACATACGACGTTAATCGTGATACCGATAAGAAAAACCGTTGAGTGGAATTCAAGTATAAGAAAATATTATTTTTCATCACACAAAATTTAGAGAAAATTTTAATTGCCATTAAAAATTTGTTGGTCTGCATGAAAACTCATGTAAAACGACTATAAATAGCCAATAAATATAAGACGATAATAAAATCTTCATGATTACAAATTTTAATTGATGAAAATTTATCCTTCATTTTTATTATATTCAATTTATTTTCAATAACAAAAAAAAAAAAAAATGAAAATTAATTATAATCAATGGACTCAACAGTAAGATAATAATAATAATAATAATAAAATAAGTAGTGTCCATTTATTGACATAAAAATTGTTGAAAAATGATAGAAAAATTTATTCAGATAAAAATTTATTCGGATAAAAATTTATTCAGATAAAAATTTATTCATTTGTAATTGTAATTTTTTCGATGTTAGCAGGAAATTCCTCTTAATGATTATTCCAAAATGGCTACGTTAGTACGCCTGGTGCACAGGAAAACTTTTGTCTCTACTCTTCATGTAATACATAATATGACAGACCGGCTGTGGTGGGGAAAAGCCTCGTTCAAATTCTTTTTTTTTTTTTTTACGAGCAATCTTAGCTCGAGAATTCCCGAGCGTTCGTTCATCCACGGTAATTGATGCGCGGAAACTAATGAAAAAAAAAAAGTCAATTTACAAAGAGTTGCAAAACGATAAAAAATATTGCAAGAGCTGAAAACCCGGAAAGCGCGCCATTTTTTCAAACGTTCTGAGGCCGTTGAGCCGTTACGCGATGCATTTTAAATCTTCCGGAGCTCGAAGAATTCGAAGAATGCTGCGAGGCGCGAAAAAAAAAAAGAAACATTTACCACACACGCCTATCATGACTGCCCAACGATTGTTCTCGTGAAGAAACTAGAGAGACTTCATGATTGTTCTTTTCCCCTCGTCAACATGACGTGATTGAGTTCCAGTACGTTTAAAATTGTACCTAAACAGCATCGCGTTGTATGCAGCCACAAAGGCGATAAAGTATAATTACACAGTATCTATATCTATATATACAAATGGGGTTTTTAATGCCATAACGGCGTATATGCTATGCGACGTATGTATAATCTTGTAGCTTTAGGCACGGTGTGAGCATGTTCTATATATGTGTGTATCGTCAAGGAGAGCCGCGTAGCGTTAAAAAAGTGAACTTGGTACGGTGGGCCACATAAGAGGAAACAGAGAATCGAAATGGCAGGGGTCAATGATCAAAAAATCAAGGACGATAATACGTACATAACGGTCTCATATATCTATATGTTCACAATTTCTATCCGGCGCATCGTCTTCATATTGTACTTTGTACCATAATTAAAAAAATAACAAAAAAGATTTACCAGTCTCATTTCATCCTTTAGTAATAATGACATAGTAGTATCGTTGCGCACTTAGTCACCCCGAAAAGTTAGCATGAATTTTTATCTCTCGCTTGTGGTCAATGATGAAAATACTTGCAATCAAATGATCGAGAGAGAGAGAGAGAGGGAAATATTATTGGGGCGAACGACGATAGCCTCGTTAGAAAATAGCCCGCTAGAGGGACGTAAGACGGGGAGAGGGGGAGACTGCGTCCTAGATAAACGAGATTTTCAAAGTGCCAATGCACTCGTCTTGTATTTTCTATGTCATCTGCACGACGAGCAAAAACTCATAAGATTTTATCACGAAGAAATAATTTATAGTATGAAACTCTTTGACTCGGTAGATTCACGTTGAAATTTTTTCAAAATAATTGACGCTAAACGATGTGAAGTTTTGAGCGATTTTATGAAATTTTTGAGGTTATAGGTAGGTGAATTTTGATAATCTTTTATTAATGAATCTTTCGAAATGTATGTATCGTGACATAAATTATGAAAATATAGCGGTTTTCGCTCATAAAAATATTTTTATTCGGACCGAAAAGATTCTTATTATTTATAAATAAATAATGATAATAAAAATTCAAATGCATTTCATTGTTGCCACAGTTACTGACACCTCATCATTCAGTTTTCGTCAGTAACGTGACGAAAAATTAACGGTAACCCGATCAGATAATATTTATTTCAAAGATATCATTTTTTATGAATAATGAAAAAAATATTTTTAATACAAAAGGAACAAAAAAAAATCAATTACTTACTATATTCTCCCGTACGGTATTGTGAAATAATTGTTCCCTTATATCAGCCTCATCTTCCATCTTCACCTGTTTGTCAGTAGATTATTTTTGGTTATACACAAAATTGTTTGTCGCTGAGACATTTTATATCACATCGAAGATTTTTTTTAACTCCCGAAAATCATGCCCGTTTTCTTTCTTTTTGACACCCTTTGTCTTTTAGTATTTCTCTTTTTTAATCTTCCGTCTGTTTATTCTCGTCTGCGTTGTCGATCGATTCTTTGTTTTTTTTTTATCTTCACATTTTTACATGAGACAAATGCGAATAACGCGTATTCGACATTGGGATGCTTTTGCAATTTTTTTGTTTCCTCGTTACGCGGTGTTTACGTCGCACGCGCGAAACACGATCATCAATCCCAAACGACGATCGGCGAATTACTGAAAATTATTCTCGTAGTTTCTTGGTAGTTTCTTGCGCCACAAACGTGTCGTGTGAAGCGCCTCAACTACGATATTATAGAAAATTGACAAAATCTGACTTATCGATTGAGTCCTGATCTCTCGTTGTCTCGATCGGTAACAGACTAGCAGCAGTATGCCTTTTGCAAAAATATTAAAATTTAAGAATAAAATTAAAAAATTCAACTCAACACACTATTGAAAAAAGGTGCAAATTTTAATTTGCACATTGCCTCGTCATAGTTTTCTAGAATTTACAAATTATCCTCCACGAGAAAACATTTATGAAGAGCCGTTGTATAAATTTAAATTTTCACAATTTTCCTCCCTTTTCATCTAGGTGGTTCGATGTTTATTTTAATTCGAACATAGTAGAGTAAACATACCAATTTTTCGAAAATTTCATAAAATCTGAACGTTTCCACCAACTTAACCCAAATTCCTACAACCAAACCAGCTGGTTCCAGTAGTTACCAACGAAGATTGAGGTCTATCTTCGTTGTAGTTACTTATGTAGGCAGTTTTAGCTCGATAGCTAAAAATTTAAAAAAGTTAGTGATCGCAATAAAAATTAAAAAAAAATGATCAATTAATCAATTTTTAAAATAAATCGTTGATCAACACAAAATGTTGGATTCAGGTAATCCAATCAGCTTCCAAAATTCTCAGTTTGTAATCCAGTAAAATCATTAATTGGATAAAAGGAAATAGGAAAAATTAGCGAAATAAAAATTCGGCGAGTATTACAGTAAATAATGTTTATTTTGCATCATGATCGTGAGTCAAACATTACAACTGAATTAAAGAGCGAGATCATTAAAATGTATAGTATATACATATATATGTGGAGTTTGTTAGTGTACATATAAATTTGTGAAATGGCCAGATGAGTAAAGTCTATGGAGAAAAAAAAAACTGCCAGACAGTAAAAAGCTAAACAATGATTTTCTCACCTCGAACCTTTTGACACGTAAAGTATAAATCAAACTTTCAACATGATGGTGAAACCCTCTCGATCGGTAACACAAACAGTAAACCATTTTTTTTTTTCATTACATTACATTGAGATTTTGGAATAACTTGAATGCACATCATACGTAGTTTTTAATTCACCTTAAGGTAACATTTTGTTTTTCTACAAAATCTCGATGCACTTTGGAAAAAAATTTGAATCAAAAGATTTAGGGTCGATGGAATGGCCAAATAGAGCAATGTTTGCGTTTTCATCACGAAATCATAAAAATCTCTCAAATTTCCTCACAAGACCTGAAAATTTCTGCCTATCGTCACTAATAAAACATCGTAATCGCAAAAAAAAAAAAAAAACAGATCGTGCATTTAAAAAAATCGCGAGCCATCGGTCGATTTGTATGGTCGTGTCAATTCTCAACGAAACATCGTCAGAATTGTCAGTATTTTTTTTTTTTTGCTTGCAGGAAAGCTGCAGTTATTGCACTATTGAACATATTTTTTCAAAATGTTTGTGATGTACAATATTGTGCTACGTTGACGCTGCAAAACGTGATGCTAATGTAATTTTTTTTTTCTCTCTCCTGGAGTCAGAAAAATAATAATAAATAAAAAGAAAAAAAAAAAAGAAGCCAGATCTCAATTGATGAAATTGCGAGAAGAAATAATACGAAAACTCGAGTGATGTAACTGGATTGATTTGCGAACGAAAAAAAATTTAGTCCAATGAAATCACAGACAATCTCGTGCGATGGGAGAGAAAAAAAAATTTCGAATCAATGAATTATTAATTCGAGATAACGATCTTGTTGGATTGACACGTTTTTATTTTTATTTCGTGTCGAGGAACCTTCAGCCGAATTTTTAATCGCATATCACAGAATCCCCTTTCCGTTTATACTTTCTTCTCTCTTGTGAATGATTTTCGGTTTATCACCCTCGAGTCGATAAACGCTTTTTCCAATTCTTTTTTTCCATTTTTATTATTATTATTTATTTTAATCGCTAATTAATTTATCGGATTCTTCTGATGATAAATGTGTTCTTTTCGCTCGTGCAGTCATTTTTTTTTTCATTCGCAACCGCTTCTCATCTACCTACTTAATTTTTGAGGGAAGATAAAAACTTTTCATTCTCAAGGGGTTTTGAACGTTTTGAGAATGTTTTTTTTGTTGTTTTGTTTGTTTTCTCCCCTCGATATATGGATTTGATGTGATCGACTATCGTTGAGTATTTGAGCATGCTATGCGACAATTTCACCAAATTTAACGTGACCCGTTTCTTTGGCGTGTTGACTAGCAGCTTCTTGTCCGCTCAGCTGAACGTCGCAGTCCATACATTTGAGGGTAAATTTTTGAACATCTGTATATTGGCGACTGGATTTTGCTTCTCGGGCTAATTGCTCGGCGACACTCAATATTCGATCATCGTCCGTGGGAAATATCGTCTGAATGCTTCCACCCTGGTAAAAAAAAAAAAAAACGACACAAATTTGAATTACATAAAATTCGTTTTTTTCTGAAATTGCTCTAGCTAAGTCAAGTTATGGGCTATTCGCTTAGAAGTTTTCACAGAATCAAGCTATTGATTATTAATGGTTGTTGTTGAATTTTACGAGAATTAATTGAGCAGTAAATGTTTTTATATTTAAAAAAAAAAAATCGACGATTACTACAAATACTCCAATGAGTGTAAATGTTGAGTTATCGAGCTAAATTTTTTCCCACAGTTAAATCAGTGATCAAGGACGATTGATCACTACTTTTAAGAGGTTTAAATTTAATTAATTATTATTATTATTTGTTTTTACTATAAACGTTTAGACTTGTGGATTTTTTTAATCTATGGAACTGAAACTTTTTACAAAATTTAAGTAGTGATCAATATTGTCTGATATTTTAAGTTTGGCAAGAATCGATCAAGCAATAACAATATTATGATTTTTTTTTTTTTTTTCAATTCCTATAAATGCTTTGACTCTATCAAACATTGTTTAATAAATCCAAATTTCAAGCAATAAATGATAATTTCTTAAATTTCAGTTTCTGCCTCCCCCACAAAGCTTTCTCTCTCTCTCTTTTACCCCAAAAAATAATATAAAGTGGCTGAAACTCACATCCAAAGGTTCGAGGTAAAGAGGATCATAATGAATGCCATTAAAAATAAGAAAAACTCTCTGAGCATAATGTTGATCCTCTCCAAATCTATTGATAATAGCATTTATACTATCAACAACAGCAATTTCTAGGCCATAAAATTTCGACAATATCGACAATTCTATCGCTCCACCCCAAGAGTCTGATCTCATAATCCAGTCACAATACTCGGAATTTGGCCTTCCCAGAATAGCCTCAGAATATTCGTCACAATCAGAAGCAACTGCATTTGCGATAATTTCCCTCATAAAGCCAGCACAGCTTGGATCTATTTTACCTGCAAACACAGAAATTCGATAAAAACATATTATTTCTTGCTGCGCCATCAAAAATTCACCTGGTGCACCTCAAAAAAGCTTTATTTCTTGTTGTCCCACCAAAAAATCACCTAGTGGCCCCCAAATACGAATTATTTCTTATTGTGCCATCAAAAATTCACCTGGTGCCCCTCAAAAAAGCATTATTTCTTGCTGCACCATCAAAAATTCGCCTGGTTCCCCTCAAAAAAGCATTATTTCTTGAAATGCTCAAGAAAATATTATTTTTATAAAAGTATAATAAAACTAATTTGCACAATATTTCATTAATTTTTTCATAAAAATACCATTGAGAACATAGCCAACACTGGTGAAAAGGCACGAATTGTCAGCAGGGACGATTTTTTTCATCAAAACGCCAGGTGTGTCAGCAAAGTTTTCGCTGTCTACAATATGAGATCTTGGTGGCCCATCGTAATTTTCCGTCATTTCCTCAATGACACGATTTTTTTCCTCAACGATCAACGTATCACCGGAGGTTATGCCAGTGTCCTTCAATGTAGCATCGCTCTTACCGAGATTAAGTGCTTTTGGTGGAAAACCTCCTAATATATGAAGCATTTCCGTTTTAATTCCCGTAATATCCGATAACTTTGCTTTTAAAACGGAAACACGATCGCTCGATGTCAAACCATTCACCACCTTTTGTCCTGATTTTGTCTTGACTCGCAGAACGAAACCAGCCATTCCAAAAGTCTTTAAAACAAAAAAATAACAATTGTGAACACCGAGAAATACGCGAGAGATTTCTCGCGATATATTTAAAACTATATATATATATATATGTATAGATTATAAAAGTATTCTGATTATAGTTCGCTCTAATAAATATTAATTTTTCGTTGTTCTTAATTCGGTGGAATTTTTCCCAACCGATGAATCTCACGATCAGCTAATTGACCAATAGCGCCACGTATTTCGCGACTTTAAACGGCAGTCAATCATATCACACGAGGGATTAACCACAAAATTTTTGCTTTTTCACGTCTGTCGTATAATTTATGAATTCATCGAGGACACGAGAACTCTCGCGTACTTGGATCAGTATGTAATCTCGATACACGAATCGCCGTGGAGACTTTTGGCCTACTGGGAGACCTATTGATAGTGTGTTTCGTGCGTTCAAGGCATATATAGATATATATGAGACCGAGCTTGCGAAAAAAAGTAGTTGCCGGGAAAGCCGCCAGAGGTGCTGCTGGCCAGTTTGTTTGGCTTTTACAAATAGTGGCCAAAATGGTCCAATTTTCATTGATAGGGCTACGAAATGCTTCTTATAATAAACTTGACACTGTTAATTTAATTAAACTGTTGTGAGGGTATTTGAGCATTCCTTTTTATTTGAATTACAGGAAAAAGTGAGGTTAGGTGATGAGGGAATTGCATTTTTATACGGAGTTTATGGGAGAAATTTCGTTGAAATTTTAAATTCGAAATTTATTATAGCGAATAATATGAGAAATACATTTTCTTTTTTGATCGATTGCATTGAACTTGATGACAGTTTACAATGTTAATTCAAACACGCTGGAGAATAGCTTTTTTTTAGTCTAACGGTATAAGGAAGGAACAAAAATATGATTGAAGTTTTTAAGTATCCTTTGTATTATAATTTAATGAATGGATATAAAAGTTGATCGGTAATTCTTTAAATTCTTTTTCAGTATTTTAAATTTGTTTTTCTCTATTTTGTGATTCTGCTATTAATATATAGAAATTTTCGTAGAAATAACAAAATATGAAATGTTATTAAAAAAAAAAAAATGACGCGAGGGATATGAATCGACGCCAAATTTTATCACTTTTTCGAGTTTTTCATCAATTCACGCCGTAATGAATGAAATATTATGACTATACGCTGCGCGATAACGCATGCAAATATACATATAAAGCTCAACGTCCCAAGTTAATGAATTGAGGAAACGCGATATTTTTGTTACGCTCTGCTTTACAAATAAATAAGATCAATATATTATTATCACATGGGCTTTATATTCTCGGATAATTTTAATTCACACATCGCAAATATATCGATCAAACCAAAAATCTTTGAGATATAATTTCATGAAATCGATCGCTTTTGAACAAAATCTTTGGATTAATCAACGATTTCATTTTTTTTTATTCTTGCAACGCCAAGAAAACCTTGAAAAAATAACTAAAACGTTTTTGAATTTTTAAACGATTGCATTTTGCTTACTACATCGTTGTCGTTCACGTTTATAATTTTGAGTATCGCACAGATATCAAAGCGACAAGAGACATGAAAATTACTTGTTGCGATAATTACAGAAAGGATGCAGTGAATTACGAAGCCCGTCCGCAGTATGGAAGAATATATATATATATATATATATATATGCTTATATCTATTTTGTAGTGACGTCAATACAAGGACAAGTTTTTATAAATTAATACAATTATATAATAATAATAATAACATAAATTGTGACTGGAGAGTAGAGGGCGAGGAAATATTATTTCCGATCTAGAAATCTCATAGATAATCATTTTCGGTGAATGTTAATAGAAAAACAAGACATCCGGAAATTATGCCCAGCGCAGCCGGGCTCAATGTCTCGACGACGGCTCTTGCGGTGTTTATCGCGGCGGTTTTCGTTAATCGCCATATTTCCGAGGTCTTTGCACGTATCGCTGCTCCACCCGATTTTGACTGAAAAATAAAAAAATAAATATAAACAGTTGCACTTTGATTTTTTTTGCTAGATGTTCCCCACACTGACGTATTACTCATGCAAATTAAAATAGTAATTTAGTAGAAGCTGCTATATACCCTACAAAGTAGTAGTTAGGGGCCTGTGAGAGACAGGCACGAGTTCTCTTTACCAGAGTAACGCCGAAGGCCGCCGCCGAGATGGCGCCAGTTGCAAATTAATAAGGCGTGGAATTAGCTCATAATTATCGCATATGCATTTTTTTTTCTAATTACCAGAGTCGATTATTTATAACATTGTTGAAAATAGAGGGGCTCGAGTGTCATACCAGCATTCCCGTAACTTTTTCATTGTTAGGCGTATATATATATATATATGTGTGTTTTTTATTGCCAGCACAGAGGTTGACAAAATTAAGGGCACCAACAATCGAGATTCTAGTTTCACTGTAGGGTCCTGCAGACTTCATTATCTTGCTGCTGGTAAAAATTGAATAGTAAGGAAAAAAAATGGCCAGTATTACGATTTACAAGATTGAGATTGAAAGGAATATCGATGAGTTTCGAGTTTCATTCTAGTATCCTGATGATTTTATTTCCTTTATAGGGACAAAAATTAAATAATACGGAATAAGAACAGTCAGTATCGGAAACAACAACATTAAGGAATGTCGAGAGATCAATGTAATATTTGTATCCTGATAATTTTTTTTTGTTACACTGGTAAAAATGAAATTTATATACTTTTTCATTGCAAGTATATCGAGTTTGACAAGAAAATCAGAATGGACTTAAATATCAGTATACTGGCAATTTTAATATCGTACTATGGGAGAAAATTGATTATTACAAGAAACTAATTGCCAGTATAGGTGCTCACAAGATTTGAATTTAAAAAAAATCGATATCCACGTTTAATATCAATATTCTGGTAACTCTTTCTTGTTTTCGATTCGAAAATTGAATATTTTTTTTTAATTTACGAAATTTTCTGATTTTTTTATCAGTGCTGAGATTACCAAAATTACCAAGTCAAAAAGGGATGAAAAGTGCAATTTTTAACATTACCTCATAATTTTCAAGCATTTGCAAAGCTCCCAAAACAAAATGAAGATTGAATTCAAATTCAACTGTCATATATATCCAAAAATCTCTATTTTATTTCCTGCATATCAAATATTCACTTTTTTATTAGCCAGTGCTGAGATTACCAAAATTACGGCTAAAGTAATTCGAATGTCGAGTACCAAACAAATTTACAATTAATTAACAAACTAACAATTAAAAAATAAAATCAACCTTTCATTTTATTTCACATAAACTTTTTCCAGCCAGCAGTATCAATTTTTTAAAATACTTTCTTTATGCAACTTTCATCCCAATTGTTAAATTATGCATTATTTAAATTCTACTTATATGTGCAGTTTAAGTGATACACAATTTATATATAAATCCCTGCAGCTCATTTACCATTTATGAAAAAATATATATATACTACTTAGCCCCTTGAAAATCGCGAGATAACGCGAATCATTCGATTACAGTTTACAGAGGCTTGTTTGGAGTGACCATGCTTTTTTTTTTTTTTTGGGCATCGATAAAAGGGCGTTTTACCATATGTAGATAAAGTTTTGCTGATAGGGAAACTATCTCGATGCAGCTGTGTTGCACCAAGCCTTGAGTTAACCTATATATAAATATAAATATAAATATAAATATAAATATAAATATAAATATAAATATAAATATAAATATAAATATAAATATAAATATAAATATAAATATAAATATAAATATAAATATAAATATAAATATAAATATATATATATATGTATATGTATATATATATGTACCATTTGATATCTCACCTGCTGCAAGAATTCATTTGTTGACGATTCCACAGAATAATCGTCATCGTCATTTTCCTCAACGATATTTTTAGATCTCTCGAGATATCCGGTAGAATTCTTTCCTTTTTCATTCGTCACTATTTCATTTTTTAAATATTTACTCTCGATCTCCATTATGAAAGATTTACTCGAATTTTGACAAAAATTAGTCAATTCTTGAGACTCACTGAGCACATAATTCGATGATAAAATTATTATGCTATTTTGCAATTTTGGCTGTATAAATACGAGATTGAGTAAAATTGCGTGAATGACATAAATCGCGACGAGACACAGGTAGCTCCGATCACTTTGGCGTCCAACATTGTTCTGCCTCATTTCCGTTATCGATAATATCGAGTCTATATCATTTTTTTTTACACACCAATACGAGCAATCTATTGTATGAATTTTACGTATTTGTTTTTGGCATGTACATCGATTTATAATTTACAACGATCATACACGCACACATATATATATATATATATATATATATTTATACGTAAATAATTCACAGCGTTCTATACAGAGATTTATTCTCGACCAACGCCTCGGAAATAAAATTTATCAACCGAAAGAGACAAATTTGTCTCTTTCGAGTTATCGTAAAAAATTCAATCGTTTGATCGCCATTTTTTTTTCATTCTATTTTAATAATAATCCACCGGAAGTGAGAAGAATTTCAATAATTATTTGATTGAAAATTCTTTTGGACACTGTGCGAGAGTTAGACGCGAACACATTTATATACTCTCACCTCTTCTCTTCTCTTCTCTTCTTTTCTTATCGCACACGGGTTGGATCGAACTCTGACTGTGAATGAGCACGAGTCAATTCATAAGCACCAACTTGATATTCGATCATTCGTTCATATTTTCTCAAATAATTCATATTGAAACTCATAATTTATGTTTTCCATTTTTGGCTTTTGACTCCTGAATTATGTCTCATTCGTCGTTTCATCACAATTATCAAATTTTCTAGATTTTTTAATTAGTTATTATTAAATTTGTACATTTATATATATATATATATATATTGAAATTAATAAATTTTAAATTGATTAATTTTCAATCTTCTCGTCGTGTGTGCTCGTTAACTTTTCGAACTTGACATTTTTAACTTGTTTAATTTTCAAATTCACGGCATTTATTAATTATTACATTCGTCGATTTTTTCCTTTATTATTAAATTTTTGTTCGTTTGTTTCTTTTTTTAATATATGTGTAAGTAATGAGGATACGTCGGTGAGATTTTCAGCGATCATTTGTCAGAAAATAAATTTCAAATTGATTAATTTTGAAATTTTCAATTTTCTCGTCGTTGTGCTCGTTAATTTTTCGAACTTGACATTTTTAACTTGTTTAATTTTCAAATTCTCCGCATTTATTAATTATTACATTCGTCAATTTTTTCCTTTATTATTAAATTTTTTAATTTACTCACTAGCAATTATTTTTTATTTATTAAATTTTTGTTCGTTTGTTTATTTTTTTAATCGATGTGCAAGCAATGAGGATACGTCGGTGAGATTTTCAGCGATCATTCGTCAGAAAATAAATTTCAAATTGATTAATTTTGAAATTTTCAATTTTCTCGTCGTTGTGCTCGTTAATTTTTCGAACTTGACATTTTTAACTTGTTTAATTTTCAAATTCACCGCATTTATTAATTATTACATTCGTCAATTTTTTCCTTTATTATTAAATTTTTTAATTTACTCACTAGCAATTATTTTTTATTTATTAAATTTTTGTTCGTTTGTTTATTTTTTTAATCGATGTGCAAGCAATGAGGATACGTCGGTGAGATTTTCAGCGATCATTCGTCAGAAAATAAATTTCAAATTGATTAATTCTGAAATTTTCAATTTTCTCGTCGTTGTGCTCGTTAACTTTTCGAACTTGACATTTTTAACTTGTTTAATTTTCAAATTCACCGCATTTATTAATTATTACATTCGTCAATTTTTTCCTTTATTATTAAATTTTTTAATTTACTCACTAGCAATTATTTTTTATTTATTAAATTTTTGTTCGTTTGTTTATTTTTTTAATCGATGTGCAAGCAATGAGGATACGTCGGTGAGATTTTCAGCGATTATTAGTCAGAAAGTTGAAATAAATTTTACGAAGATTCAATTAAATTTTTCCATTTGATTATTATTATTATTTATTTTATCCGATCAGCCGATCGGAAAGATAGAGAAACTTTTGAAATATCTTTCGGCGTGCATCATTGCTGCCATTCGAGGATAATGCCGACGTATCACTGAAAATTTCTATTATAATGATACCGAGCCCAGACTCCCCCGTATCGGCTGTGACGATTCGCGGTTCTTCTTTGTTCTTTTTTTCCATCTATATAGAACACGCGACCGATATTCTGATAATATACGAGAGAATTGCCGCGCCGATGAATATTTTTGTCCCGTTCTTCATCGTTACGAATACAACCTCATTGGCAGGTAATATTGTCTGTTCCGCGTGTATTTTTCTCACCTGAATGTGAGTATTTTTTTTTTCGTCGCGAGTCTGACTTCGATTCCCACTCCTCTTTTTTTTTTTTTTTTTTTTTTTTTTTTTTTTTTTTTTTAATATTTTATTATCTTCATTCTGGGTCATCGGTGATAGGATGATTCATGCTTAAGTCATTCGTCAATATTTTCTTTTTTTTCCATTACGTGTTCGAGACCTCCGAAGAAGCGGATATTGCCCAATTACATTTTTATCATTTTTTTTCAAACTCACCAATGACAAAAATGTTCTTGACTCACATGCCATTTTTTTTCACGAGTGTTTTTTTTTTTCATGGCTTTTATTTCATTGATAATTGATCGATTAAATTAATCATTAAATTCAGGTAATATTTTCTTAAAATATATTTCTTTGATTTTACGATCTTAAATGTTTTTTTTTAAATAGAATTTCTCTTATCTCAAGGACATGATCTGTCGACTACAGACACGAACGTTATATCATAGTTCATTATTATATTTGTATAAAGATAGACGTGTACATAAATCGTTTTTTTCGAGAAGCTATACAATATATAATCTCGAGTAAATGTCAAACAAGTACATCATTCTGTTGATCATTCAATGTCATTTGACGATTTTCAATCGTCAAATGACGATTCGCATAGTTTTTGAGCATATATATATGAGATAGGACTATTTCCATCATATATGAAGGACAGGCTCGAATAAAAACCAGACAGTGGTAGTACACGATTCATATTGATATTAAAATGATATGTGACATTATAACTGTTTGCCAGTGGATTCAGCGAAACCGATAATTACGATTTTCCTGAAACTCATAAATAAATTAATATCTGCGTATGTATGGGGCATTCCATGCCAAATATATATATATATATATATATATTTTAATACAATTTCTCGAACTCAAATGAATGAAAAAAATGTACAAAGCTCCCTGGCTCACTCTGGGACATTATACATTTTTATATCTCCACCACAGGTTTTTTGTGACTTTTTTTTCATTTTTAAAATTACGTACTCATTTCACCATACACGTTATTGAAATTCGATGCTTTGGAATAAAAAAAAAACCTGTTTAAAAAATCGTAAAAAAATTAGGAAAAATCCTCTGTCATATACGAATATTTTTAAACTACATGATCCACCTGCTTGTCGTATAGTTCGATTTATTTCAAACATATTCAACATTTTTTTTTTTATTTAAAAAAAAACAGAAGCGAGAGCCTGCTAACTTTAGGATGTGGGTTAAAAATTTGGTTAACTGATACACAATTTTTGGTGTATATTTTTTACATTTTCAAATTGGGCCAAACTTTTTTTTTCGATAAATTATTTTTGTTTTTCAAAAAAATCAAAAATCAAATAGGGGATGGCCAGAAAAATCTACAAATAAAAGGGTGTGTCTTTTAGGGTTGTAACAAGAATATCCCATATATAGAACCATCTCTATGCAGTATTGAAGTTTCCGGTAGGCGTCTGTCTATATGCTCGGGCTAATCTTCAGAGAAATACTGGATGGATTTTGTTGCAGTTTTCATAATTGTATGGATCATTTCTCTAGGAAGGTTTAGGAGTGTGAAACTCATAAATAAATTAATATATGCGTATGTATGGGGCTTTCCATGCCAAATATATATATATATTTTTTAAAAATACAATTTCTCGAACTCAAATGAATGAAAAAAATGTACAAAGCTCCCTGGCTCACTCTGGGACATTATACATTTTTATATCTCCACCACAGGTTTTTTGTGACTTTTTTTTCATTTTTAAAATTACGTACTCATTTCACCATACACGTTATTGAAATTCGATGCTTTGGAATGAAAAAAAAACCTGTTTAAAAAATCGTAAAAAAATTAGGAAAAATCCTCTGTCATATACGAATATTTTTAAACCACATGATCCACCTGCTTGTCGTATAGTTCGATTTATTTCAAACATATGCAACATTTTTTTTTTAATTTAAAAAAAATAGAAGCGAGAGCCTGCCCACTTTAGGATGTGGGTTGAAAATTTGTTTAACTGATACACAATTTTTGGTGTATATTTTTTACATTTTCAAATTGGGCCTAACTTTTTTTTTCGATAAATTATTTTTGTTTTTCAAAAAAATCAAAAATCAAATAGGGGATGGCCAGAAAAATCTACAAATAAAAGGGTGTGTCTTTTAGGGTTGTAACAAGAATGTCCCATATATAGAACCATCTCTATGCAGTATTGAAGTTTCCGGTAGGCGTCTGTCTATATGCTCGGGCTAATCTTCAGATAAATACTGGACGGATTTTGTTGCAGTTTTCATTATTTTATAGATCATTTCTCTAGGAAGGCTTAGGAGTGTGAAAAATTATTCTATGATAAAAAGGTGCCGAGTAATGATGTGCGAAATTGCTCTCGTGCTAGATCGGGGTGGGTCGCTGGTAAGTAAATAAATACATAAATAAATAAATAAATATATTTTATAATATATATATTTATTTATTATATATATGTATTTATATAGCTGACTCTCTCGACTGTTTCTCATTTCATTTATTTGTCGAGCATGCCAAAAACTGTTTTTGTCAATGTTAAAAATTGTATTTGTCGTCTGCTTAGAGCACTAATAATTTTATCGCTCACCATATAATGCTATGAAAGGCACACAAACTCATTATAGACACTCGATACGCCTTTTTAATTATAAGCCATCGATCTACAATATTTCTCTTTTCTCGTCAAGTTCACTTCCAAGTAAATTTCAAAAGCTTCCCACAAGTGATAATAAATAATACACACACACATATATATATATATATATATATATATATATATATATATATATATATATATATATGTATTTATATAGCTCACTCTCTCGATTGTTCCTTATCACATTTGATTTATCTGTCTTGGCTGATTTTACAATTTGTGCCATTCCAATATTTGATCAAAAGTTGACGTAACATTATACACATATATATATATATGTCAGCATGTGTCTACTTTATTTTCGAGCGTGTTTTCCGCATGATTGGAAAATAATTGAAAATCACGTGTGAAGTTTAAGTCAGATCGTAATTATCGATGTTGAGTAAAGAGAAGAGGGCCATGTCACGGTAATTCGATTAATTTTTACTGCGATTAAAAATTATGGCATTCGGAGATTTTGGCTGATAAGCTGCCAAAATATCGTTGGTTATGGATGATGGAGAATCAAAATCTCAAGGGTTCACGACGAATGAGATTCATCGATGATAATGATACAGAATCTAAAATTTTCTTGGATCATTCGAATGAACAAAATGTCAATTTTCGGAGTACTTCGACCGATCCGGTTATAAATTTTCGTAACATTGCAAAAGAATCGCGAAATACTGAGAATCCGGTGAATTTGGCTTATCTGACCGAAGGTATATTTTTAGCTGACTGAAAAACATTTTTTTGAGAATCGAAAATTTTTTACTCTTGTCGATTTGTTTTTTTTTTTTTTGGGGTGATGACTCTTTTTATTGACGAACATTAATGAGTCAAAAGTTTGAATTTAATGTAGAATTTTTATTTTCATCATTTATTTACATAAATGAATGAGAAAAATAATAATAATTTATTTATAAATAAAAAAAAACGTTGCCTGTACATTTCTTATGCATAATATAAATGATTTTTTTAACGTTTTCGTCGGGTTAGAGAAAAAAAATTCTTTGCTGCGAAAGATTTTTTAATAACAAATTTAATAGTTAAAAAATTTTTGGATTTTGTTGGGTGTTTTTTTTTATTTTTTTTTTTAATTTGACAATCAATAGAGTTCAACGATCTGACCCGGAAAATGGCTCTCTTGAAGGAATCTTTAAAAAATTCGTCCACCGGAAGTGGAAAAAAAAGTATTCTGATAAATTCCTCGTCACAAGCCCTCCAAGTCTCAAATATCAATGACGTTCTCGCTGCTAAGCGATTTATTCATGATTGCATAGTCGATTTGACCTTCGTCGATCATTTTTTGGACGGTAACGCAAAAATTGCTGCTAATTATCGAAAAAAATTTGAAACAGCAATTGCTGGAGAATGCGCGAGAGCAAAAACATTCGTCATTCAGGGAAATTCGAGAGCACTGAATACTTTCGAATTGGTACCAAGAATATACATTTTTTTTCATGAAAATTGCATTTTTTTTTTTTTTTAACTTGCGAAAAAAAAAAATTGATTTAACGTAAAAATTAGATTTTGCCTGGACAAAATTTAGGGGCTGATTTTAACAACGCCCCATTCAACGATTTTTCGAAACCCCAAGCAAAGGATGTGGAAATTCAGACAGAAACGGAAGAGACGAAAATCAACGAAAGTAATAAAAATTGTAGCGACGAATCTCGCGCTGTAAAATAGATAAAAAAAATTAGGCTGAATTATTTGAAAAATGTTTCATTTCAATTTTCCAATCTGTTAATTATCGTTTTTTGCCTCAAGTATGCTCGGAGGGCGATTATGAGACGAAGAAAAATTTAGAGCGATCTCGTGAAAAAAAGAAGGAGAAGAAAAAGACTAAATGGTGATTAATTTTATAATTAATCAGCCAATAAAAATAATTTAATAATTAATCACGTAATCGATTTGATTTAATAATTAATCGAGAAATATAATTGATTTAGTAGTTAATCATGTAAAATATTGCCAAGGTATGCAATTTGTTCCGGCTGTGTGGGAAAGAAAAAATCGAACGAAGAAAATGAGTTGATGGAGAATAAAGCATCGTCGTCGAAAAAATTAGGAAACCGTCGGTAAAATCATCCCTGACTTATCGATGCCAATCGCGAAGCATTCAAACACGAAAAAGAACCGCCACGATATTCAACGTTTGCATGAATTTATAAGCCGCCAAAATTAAATTTAAAAACATCGATCTTCAATATATCCCCAGGTACGAATTTTCACAACAATCATTCTTATTTTTTCAACAATTTCTTTTTTTTATAAATTTTGGTCTCGAAATTGAATTGCAAAATATTGTAAAATATCCAAAGCGATGAGAAAATCATTTTTTTTGTTTTTTTCAGTCAATTCGCCATTTTGTATCATATGCAATTAATCTTATCATATGTCACCCCCTTAAACATCAAGCTCTAATCCTGCGCAAAGTTAAATTCAAATGGGTTCATCCCTTTCATCGTAATATCGTGACAAATAAACATGTCCGAATTAAAAAAAAAAAATCATTAATGTTTTATTTTGTCAATTTTACAACTAAATGGCTCAATTGGGACGTTTACAATATTCCGAACAGCAGGTCCTTTTCGTTCTCTTTTTTATGGGTGACTCACTACGACAGGGAACAGTTTTTTCCATTGGCCAAATATTTTTAACATAATTCGTAAAAATCTTGAATTTTTTTAAACGGAATTTTGGTTCCTTCGTTAATTCGCTCGCTGGACGACAATCGGTACTACGGTTGCAAGTTTTTACTCTTACCGACGATTGGACAGTTCTTCCACGAGGCTTTATTCCTACTTGCGTTCCTCTCGACTGACGCTCGTGCTCCGTCGGCCTTGCCGCGAATATCGCGACAGAATTTTGGGCGCAGAGATAACAACAGCTCTTCGCAATATCGGCCGATGGTCCTGCAGTCGCAACATTCGAAATTTCCAAATTTTTATCCTCCGACGACCTTTTTGTTGATTTTTCATCCTCGCCATGTTTCTTCTCTATCTTATCGTGAACTTTCGCATATTTCTGATCAGCGACACGTTTGAATGATTTTTCCTCGTGGACCGGAAGTGCCGATAATTCATCTTCTCCCTTATTTACCTTCTCCCTCTCTTTTTCCATCAAACTTTTCAATTTGTTATTATTATTTTTTAAGCTTTCATTTTCTGCCACGCTCGTTTCACTGTTTTCTTTACAACAGCAGGAAAAATATTTTTTACATCTTTTCTTTTCGGTATCATTGAGCGTGCATTTTTTTTTAAACACTTCGAAGGAATTTTTTTCTTTAACGACATTTTTTTTTTCAACGTTTTTTGAATTTTTTCTTCTCGTTGCTTTGGATTTTTTTGGTTTAGAAATTTGTACCTGTTGATTTTTGGTTTTTGGCGACGATTGAGTAGCCTCGTTCGATACGTTTCTTACGGACCATTCACCATTTGCTATGTACCAATTTAATGGCTCCACTCTGTTGTTTGTGATTATTGAACCATCGGAGTTTGTAGAATCATCAGAATCGTCGATTGTGTGCATCGTCGAAAATTCATCGTGTAAAGAATTATGTAATTTCACTTAAATAGGTTAGTTACATTTTTTAAATATTTCAAAAACACTGAAAATATAATTTTTGTCACGTGACTAGTCACTTGACAAACGAATACAAAACGTGAAAAAATTTGAGTCATTGAAATTCATAACTTGCTGAAAATTTTTAATTCTCATGTCTATAAATAAAATTTCATAAATGTCTGACCTATTTTTTTTCCCTCGATTTGTTATCAGCTGATCTCATAAGCAGAGAGACTTTTGGGGTTAGATGTTTGACACAATTTTAAGAAATCCTCGATTCGTATACAGGCAGAAAACAAAAGACTTTTTAAATTATTTTCACGTAGAACTATTTGAAATGAAAATTTTGATTTCGTCAATTTTTTTAGTAGTTCGAAATAATAATAAAAAAATTGATGTATGTCAAAAACAGATTAATACCAACAGCCCCTTCACAATTGCTCAAAAAATACACGGGCGTCATTTTCATTATTTTTTACAATTTCTTCAAACATTATACCTGAGAATTTCGAATTAAAAAAAAATTCATAATAGAAGAGAAAGTTTTCTGTAAATATTGATGAAAAATATTAAACTCTTCAAAATTATTTAATTAACAAATATTGATTTTGAATTTGAAATCAGTGACCTCAAAAACCACCAGAGATCAATTTTTATGAAAACTGAATGATTTTTTTTGTATTTGAGTCAGCCATTATGAATGTCGAAATATTTACGTAGACTTAAAAGTCTTGAAAAACCCTGAGAAAAATAATATACTCGAAAAACAATTAAAACGAAAAAACAAAAAAAAACCAATTCACATCAAATATTGCCGCGCTTCTCGTCAGCGTCGCGCGCAGCGTTGCATATTTAAAACAATGGCCGCCGCAGCATCCGTATCGTGCGTTGCACTTCGTTTGCACAGTGGGGAGAAAACGTTGCGCATGCGCGTTAACCTTGTCAATGTGAGCAATGGCGTCTATTGTTGAACAGGAGTGTGCGCAGGCTCTATCTGGCGGCGAGTCGGTGTCCGCAGACAAAGCGGTGGCTACAAGAGCGAGGCTGCGTCGGATGGTCGCACAGCGAAAGAGTGGAACGAGCGGGAGAGCGAGCTGCGAGGGACGGTGGGGCGGGGGGAGAAGAAATACACAAGCGCAATACCCGCAGCATCAGTACAGACGCGAGAGAGAAAGAGAACGCTTGTAGGTAGTAAGTAGTGGGGAAAAGTCGCCACGGCGGGTGAGGAACGACAGTGAGCAGTGTAACGTCGAAGGGCAGGAAGAGTTCGCGGCGTTCCGTCAGTAGCAGGACTGGAGCAGGCGATGGTGGCGACTGCCTCCGGATGTCGTTTGTTGCTACGATGCGTCTGCTAATAATCTTCCCAATAAAGCTCTTTTTTCGCGAAGATACACAAAACAAACGGAAAAACGCGTAGTCCAACAAAGTGAGTGACGCTCCAAAATAAGGACGACAAAGCTGAGTCAGCTGTGATAGAAAAAGTTATATTACAAAAAAAAAAAAATCTTTCGTCAGTAATAATTCGAGTTGTCCGCGTCCCCGCGAGAGATCCTTACAGTGGTGTAAACAATTTTTCTTTCGTGAAAATTTATTTCCGGTGTGCGCGCGTGTCTGTGACATTGAGCACGGTCTTTCATCCCCAAAGTCCATGAGCCTGGTGTGTGTGTTCGACGTTCGGTGATTGTGTACAAGTGTGAGGGCGTTTGCGAGCGCCTGAAACTGCCGGGAGGGGTCTGTGGCGGCAAGGGGAGGGGGGGGGGCGAGCAAAGTTGCCTCTGTCTTGTCCGCTGGTGGCCTCTCAATGCCTGTGTGTACGTTCGTCATAAAACGACGGACCGAACGGGAAACGGGTTGACTCGAACCGCGGGAAATAAGAGAAATAAATACTATCGGAAGGGGTGGGGGGTTTATTACAAGCGAGGGAAAGAGCGATTACGGCCGGAGGAGAAGCCAAAGGAGAGAAAGGAACAGAACATAAATACATCTGTACACGCGTATAGAAAACGTATGTGTTCCCCTTAGGAATTAACACACGTATATATATATATATATATATATATATATATATATATATATATATGCATGCATGTCTAAAAAAATAATAATCTCCGACTAGGCCCGAAGTGACACGAGAGTTGGTGTTTTTTGTTGTTTTCTTTCGTGATTATCTGTGATTGTTCGTGTTTTGTGGTGAGTTATTTATTTTTTTTTTTTTCTTTTTTTTCGTTTGTTTCGTGCGCGGTGGTGTTGAAAAATTCGTCAGCCAGCGCGGTGACGGACGAGCGGGAATTATGGTTACGATGCCAAGTGATACGTTTGGATACGTCCTTTTCCTTTTGCTTCTTGTTCCCTACATCGAGAGTGGTGAGTTCATTGTTTTTCTTATTCTTGCTAAATCAATATCTTCGATCGTAAATATTGAAATTAATTTTTTTCGTCCTGCCTCTCATTCTTATTGAATCTTTTCATCTATATTATCAAGATATGTGTGTAGCGAATAATTATTATCATTATTAGATTATTTCTTGTGTTTCTTGACGAGTCTTATGCGTGTGTGAGTGACCCTTTTTCTGCGCGTGTGGGTGGAAGTGTCCGAGGACAACGACGCCGTGCAACGACTTCTATCCCCCCCTCTGAGAGTCTCTTCCCCCTCCCCCTACTCTCCCGCGACTTTGCGGTAGTTACACACGTGAGAAACATATGACGACGCGCTCGAAACGTCTCTCGCGTCGTTACATTCGCGTTTGAGACTCGGTTATTCCTGTGAATCATCTCGCAGCAGTCGTTTTTATTTTTTCCCCCCACATTGCCGGTTCTCCTTGATTATGAATGAATAAAGAAAAAGGAAATATTGACTCGGAGTGTTTTTTTTTTTTCACTCGAGAATCGATCTCAATGTAACTGAATTGTTTTTTATCTCCTGAAATTGCTATCGTTAAATTTTTCTCAGGGCTGTTTTTTTCGCGATCCTGGCAGGATGTACTGGGGTCACTCACAACCCCAGGACAATTTTTTACGTATATCTTGGGCTTTATTGGCGATATAAATGTTTTTAACCGTATGAATCGATTCAGCAGAAAATAAGGAAGAAATCGGTCGATTGAAAAATCGAATTTTGCTATTGGACTATGAGAAAAAAAAACGTAGAACCGACTGCGATGAAATTCTATCATGAAAAACGCAATTTTTAATTTTTTGTATGATTTTTTGGCGATCCTGAAAGGATCAACTGGAAAAAATGGCCATTTGGCGCCGTTTATTGTTTATTTTTCGGGTTTTATTCAGCGGGTAGAAGTAATTTTAATATTATGAATTGTTTGTTGCTTTCCAATGGTTGTTTTTTTTTTTTTTTTAACAGGATGAAAATTTGAAAAGCTGCTAATATTTTATGTTGGGGCCAGTTTTTTTTTCAGGGTGTAAAAAAAAGCTCGTAAAAGATTGTCTCGTCTGTTCCCTGATTTTTTTTTCACATCGCGATCGTTAATTTTTTTTTTTAACCATATCTGACTTGTAGTTAAATTTTTCTACTTATTATGGGAATCGATTAAAGTATAAAGCAAAGCTGACGAATATTAAAAAATTGCAGAATCCAAAAATGGATTAATCATGTTTCTAACCCTTAATTAATCTCTCATAATGGATCGTTTATTGTCTTTTTACATTCAAATAAATGTTGTAAGTTTTTCTATTCCCTGCTTGGACAATTTCATTATCGTAGAAAACTATTCGAAAGTAACCAGGAAAGTTACCAGAAAAATTTTATGAAACTGAAAAAATTTCACTTGTACTCGATGTGAAAATCAATTTATCGTTTTTTTTTTCTAAATCAAAATAAAAGTTTGATAATAAAAAAATGTTCAGTAATAACATATTGGAAAAAATTTTTTTTACGTTACTTAAGAATCGATTCATCATTTCACGATAAACGGCTGTGTATTTAACAAACTAATATTATTTAATGTTTGTCTTGCTGTTAAATTGTTCTTAACAAAGCATTAATTCAAGTTTATATATATATATATATAAATGAAAAAAAAATGAAAATGTTATCCTTACCAAGATCGTTCAAACTCGAGAAACTCTTAGAGCATCTCTCCCTCTCTCTCTCTCTCTCTCTCTTTCTCGCGATGTTTTTAATAGGATTATCTACGAAGAAGTTTGAGTGTTTTTTCAGCTTCAGAAAGGAAAATATGTGTCGTATACTTCTTGGTACAGTTTCGGAATTATCGAGTAAATTTAATCGCCCCACATACGTTGAATTTCATTTTTCTTTGTGCACAATTGATTGACTTCCGGTTATCGAAATTCAGCGATAAAATACAGTTAATGTGAACTAAACTATGAAATAAACATTAAAATGTTTCGTGAAATAATTGGATAAAATGTTTCGGCAAATAAATAATTGAAGGAAAGAAGGAAATAAGAGAAATCGCTATAAAGATAAAAGGAAAAAGTAGAAAAGCAAAGTTGACAGAAAAAACTGGAGAAAATTTGGCAAATGTTCATCTTGATATGATAATTTTATCAATCAAGAAAAATCGATATGGAGAATTTACGATAAAAATAAAAATCAATGAATAGAATTCCAAGACGATCAGTAAAAAAAGAATAATTAATCAGGAATGAACGACTAAATAATATGATAAAATAGCAATAAACAATTGTTGTAAAATACGAAATGTTAATGAACTTCGAGTTGGACACCTCAGCCAGCGTAATGGACGATAAAAAAAATAATAATAACCATAGAAATCGTATTTGCGAAGCAAATTGAGTTCTGACACACAAATAGACGTCATAAACGTTCCACTTTATCTAAGATTGTTTATCTTGTGGCTTTTCTCTTCACCTGTAAAAGACTCGTTCAGTTATTCGTGAATCACGATTTCGTGATCTTCCGGGTATATGACGTGGCATATATATATATATATATATGATAGATATACCGTGGACATATGACGAACTGATATCCATTGAGAAAAAAATATTGTTTCATGGACACTAAATCTACTTTCTGGGGCGTTCAAATCATTTTTTTTTGCTGGCTCAGCGAAATTTCTGTTGGTATATATATTTTGGGATGGATGGGACAAGTCAAAATATGATTGGGTCGACTAAAATTTTACTTGGTCAACAAAAAATTCATTTAAATGCCCACGAATGTTTTTTTTAGTCGGTTCAACAATTTTTTTTCAGTGTATGTTTAAATACACGAGATATATATATATATATATATATATAAGTATGTTGTGGCATACGTGTACATTTGATATATTACATATTCATTTTTATAATATATATTCATGTTTATGACCCGTTCTAAATCATCATATTTCGTCATATTTATATATTTATAATTAGTTGGGTTAAGTTGCTCATCGAGAATTCTGTACCTTGTTAAAAAAAAACAAAAAATCTCATAATATCCCGACATTTTTCAGAACTTTAGTTTCATTATGAACCACAAATACACCAAAATGATTTCACGATATATTATGAATTATGAAAATAGCGAAAAGAGCCAACTTTTTGAGATTTCAACTTTTCAGCGGAGTCAATAATCCAGGGCAGACCCTTAGTGACCTTTTGTTTCTTTTTTGTTTTTTTTAATAAGGAACAAAAGTTTACAAAACTCGACGAGCAACTAAAAATAAAAAATAACGGCCTCTTTCGAACCGGTCTAATATATAATATGACATGCTATATATATATATATATAGAATTGTCTAGTATGGTGGCTGGTTCGCAGTCGAAAGCGTTGAAAAAAAAATAAATAAAAAAAAATACTTTCCCTTGCACGCACTCATGCTCTCTGCTACGTTCAAGGCCACAAAGACAATTCGATATTATGACGACGCCATTTTGTGCTTAATGATCGAAATTTCCGCGCTTATGTATACAAATTAGTCTAGAGGAAAAAAAAACACCTTTACATTCTCATGAATTTATTTTGCATTTCATATTACATATTTGTATTTTACATGGGAAAAGGTCAGTGACCCCAATTACTAGTTCGTTGTGAATAAAAATTATCCGGATCGCTTGGATTATAAATTACGTAATTTTATTGAATAATTGATAAAAAATTTGGGGTTATCGATCTGCGATCTCTCAATTTTTCTGAACTTATAAAGATTATTTTTTTATTAAATGTCCATTTTGGTGGAAAAGGAAATTTATTTTATATTTTCGTTGTTAAAAGTACCAAAAGTCACGAGTCTTATGGTATTTCGATTAATTCAAATGCCTTTAATTAAAATTCCGAAACTTTTCTTGATCGATCAAACTTAGCTTAAATTTAAATTACGAATAACGTGACGCTGTGGTCCATTCGCCGTCTCGATTTTTCAGACTTTATGGAGGTTTATTTTTTTTTTTTTTAACGGCCATTTTGTATGAAAAAGTAAACTTATGATTGATTTAAATAACTGAATGAGTTATGGAAGATAATTGACTTTTCAGGTAAATCAGCTTATCTGAATAATTAGCAATCACTTGAATAATAAAATTTATGGATTGTTACAACTAATATGGAATTATAATGAATTCTAGTGCATTTTTTTGAATTCCAAAAAAGTTTGATCGATTGAATTTTACTCGAATTAAAATTGAATAAAAATATTGAGCTATTTCGAACTGATCGCTCATCCTCTGGTTTTTTAACCTTTTGAAAGTAAATCTTTTTGAGGGTGGTATATGTGCTTATGTTCGATTTTAGTACAAAAGTTGATTAATTTTTGTTTTGTTTAAAATGATCGTTAAAAAAAAAGATTTTGCTTGTAAATTAGTTATTGGAAGTAATTAGTAATCGCTTGAAAACAAAAGTCACGAATAATGAGAACTAATGTGACATTAATAATGAATTAGAGAGTGCCTTAATTTTCTCAAAATTTCGAAACTTCTTGAAGGATAAAATTTTACTCAATTAAAATTCAATAAAAAAATTCATAACAATGTGGGATTTCAACTTAACTAATCTGAGTGCTCACTCTCCATTTGAGCAAATAAGTGAGTCGTGGCCCTTAAGTAGACGATTTTTGTAATAAATTATCTATTTTAAATAATTAGCTATTGTTTAAATATTATTTTTAAAATAACGAATAATTCACTGATCACGACTGATCTTGCATGATTAATTCAAGTTTAATTCAAGTGCCTTTTTTCAAAATTCTGAAATTTTTTGATTCGTCAAATTTTACTCGAATTTTTAATAAAAAAATTATTTCAATTAAAAATAGAATTCGATGATTTTTCAATAAAAATCTAAAATAATACACAACAAATTTTCGTCTGCAACAACTGAAAAAAAAAAAACTTTAACAGTCTTTACCAAAAGTCGAAAGATGTTACTTGCCATATAAGAGGGTAAAAAAAAAGTCTTCTCATCTTTGGCAAACTTTTTCGTTACTTTTTTATTTCAACTCGTTTCACGCGACGCGTTACAAAGTTCTTGTCGAGAGGATAGAAAGTTTCGAGGGAAGCCAGCAAAAGGCTTTCCGGATCTCTTGGAAACGTATCATTGCCAAAGTAGATATATATATATATATATATATATATAAGAACCACCCCATTCCCCCAAAGTATCCCTAATCCGATGGCACTTTTGGCCCCGATTCGTGTCGTTCGCTCTATCCGTGAGAAACTCTTCGGAAATCTTTGCTCAGCTATATATATATATATATATATATACACAAAATCCGCGGTCTCTCCACGTAAACGTATAGGGTAGATAGGAATTGTCATAAAGGGTGCTTGTGAGCGAAAAAAAAGAATGAAAAAAAAAAAAAGAAAGTTCAAGGCAGCAAAAATGGGCGGGCCAGTGGCGTTTCAACGGTACAAGTTACACAATCGGCAAGGCACCAATTTCGCGTCAGGCTCTAATTTCTATCCTCGTTTTTTTTCTCGCTTCCCCGAAACTTGCCATTACATACATCTCCCCCCCCCCCGGCTCTCTCTTTCTCTTTACGTATACATATGATATTTTTTATAAGGACGAGAAGCTTGTTGACAGCGACCCTAAAATAATAAGAATACTTTTGGGATATTTTTTTGTAAGTCTGGCCTGCCTCGAAAGTTCCACATTGAACGAGTTAATTGTCGAGAAGAAGGTCAATGACACGTCTGGTACATTTTTTTTTTTTTTCAACCTCCTGGACTCGTCACTTGGACGGTCTGAACAAAAGGTCCGTCCATAGCGTCCGTCCTAACGTTTCTAAACCGGGCGTTGTTTGTTTACGCGGGTATATGGGGCGTTCCAGCCTGATTAAAAAAAAAAGACACTTGGATTTCGCCAAATTTTTGTTTTTTTTGTTTTTGTTTTAAGTATTTTGTATGACCGAACAAAAAAAAAGACCTAAAATAATAAGAATATTTTTGGGATATTTTTTTGTAAGTCTGGCCTGCCTCGAAAGTTCCACATTGAACGAGTTAATTGTCGAGAAGAAGGTCAATGACACGTCTGGTACATTTTTTTTTTTTTTTTCAACCGCCTGGACTCGTCACTTGGACGGTCTGAAAAAAGGTCCGTCCATAGCGTCCGTCCTAGCGTCTCTAAACCGGGCCTTGTTTGTCTACGCATGTATATGGGGCACTCCAGCCTGATTAAAAAAAAAAAGACTTGGATATCGCCAAATTTTTTTTTTTTTCTTTTAAGTATTTCGTATGACCGAACAAAAAAAAAGACCCTTAATTAATGGACTTTGTGAAAAATTCGTGTGTTTATTAATGAATTTTTCAAATTCAGTCAACTATTATATATAAACGTTGCCGATTGTTTCAAATTTTTTTTCAATAATTTCTTCGTTCAAGAAATAAATTTTTTAAATTATTTCATGACGATGATATTTTTCAATTACGAATGAAGAGCGAGGATTGCAATTATTTGATTAAAAAACCATGAAAAATTATTTTCTTCGTATTATTTGTATCGTAATTTTTCTTGTTCATTCACTGGCGCTAAATCTCAAGCGTTCATTCACTGGTGCAACCTAAATAATGCGAATAATTACTTATATACGTATAAAATTATAGAAATTTAAAAAAATAATAATAATAATAATTGAAAAGATGTCAAGGTGTTTTGTACCACGTACAGGACCACCTCAATCTTCGTGATGGTCTCAAAAAAAATATTTTTTCAACAAGGGGACTTAGTGTCAAAATTAAATATTTTAATAACTAACAATTTTTTTTATTATTTATTTATATGTGATAATTAATGCAGAGTTTTTTTTATGCCTCACGATGCATCAAAAAAGAAAGAAAAAAATAATTGATGACGGTCACGATCCTCTTAATTTGGTCTGGAATGCCCCATATATATATATATATATATATATACATAATTGGACACTGTCCAGCACAGAAACTCGAAACGATTTTACATGCACATTGCTTGGCGTTTGCGTCACTTATGGATCTTGTTAAGCCTCGTTGTTTCCATAATGGTTACAAGAGTCATCAGCAGTCTTGGCTAATACGACGAATCGTATTATATTTTCTTGGAATATATATATATATATATATATATATATATATTCTTGAATCGCTTGTGGTCGAGGAGTCCTGATTGTCGCAATTGCCAGCGTGAAAAAAAAAATTAAAAAAAAAAACAAATCAACTAACGCTTTGCCTAATTTTAATATCGGCAAAAATACCTAAAAATAAATCATAATTGACACATTTATTTTTTATAACATTAGTTAAACATTGATAAAAATAAATGTTCATATTGAATTCTTAATAAAAATTAAAAGTATTTGTTGCATATATATACTTCGTTGAAGATATGATTTATTATTATTATACTATACTTTGGGTCATGAAATATTTAATTTTTTTTATTTGAAAATCGTTGATCAATTTTTTTTTTTTCGTAATGTGCACAATTTTCGAAGTTTGTCGTTACGGAAATTCATCTCCTGACGTTCAAGTTCTAATTTTGCCGAGGACTTAGCCGTTCTCATTGTGGTTGTATAGTATATATATATACAGATTTATGTTTGTATATATATATATATATAAACAACTGCTATTATTATATTCACTGCTCGGATCTCTGAGATATACAGAATGGGGAGCATTTCCTCAAACCGCAGCTTCGAAACGCCGTCGGGTCTGTAAGCTCCGTTAGAATGGACACTTTCGTGGGAATCTCGCGAAAATCATATATATATATATATATATATATATATGATGTACGTACCGCATATAATACGAAAGGAAAGTCTGGGTTATGTTATATATATATATATATATGTATATATATAATATAGATGAGAAAAGAGAGTGAGGGTTGAGGGGTGAACTTTTGCACTAGGATAACGTTACCCGCAGAACGTCGATGATGTCCCCGGTTATCTCGTCTCTATTTCCCAAGTTCCCGAGAATTTGGACTCTCGGGATATTTGCCGAAGGATTCCCAACCGTCGAGAAAACTCTTGCCATGTATATATATATATATATATATATATATATATATATATATATATATATATATATATATATATCAGTAGATATGAATCCTGAACGTTCTTCGATCGTCACAAGTTCTGGTAACTTTTTTTTAACTTTGCCAAATTTACAAGCCGATCGGACGTCCTGATTTTCCTCCACAACTTCGCACCGATCAAAATTATCGCAATTTTTTTAACTTGCCCTTTGAGACTGCTAAAGTTTCATTTTTCCGGACAAAGTGAGATCGAATGGAAAATATTGGTGATAAAAAAAAATTGGTAAAATCGAGAATTAAATTTATCTATGAGATATTTAAGGGTTAAATAAACTAGGGGAAAAAATTGCAGTTACGAGGGTTTCAAAGTTTAAAAAAATCTTTTTGCAAAAATAATTCGCTGGTAATAAATTTATTTTGAGAACTGCAAATAATATGTAAATGTTCCGAAATTTTTATTTCCAAAGTAGTTAACTACAGATAAATACTACACGCACACACACACATATTATATATATTATATACGCTTATATATATATATATATATATAAGCGTACACGTGGCCGACGTAGAAAAAGTTGTCTGGAAAGCTCTTGGATTTTGTCCAAATAATAATGAAAAGCGCCGTGTAGAAACGCTTTTACGGATAACGTGAATAAATGAGGAGAATCAAGACACGGAGTTCAGAATCCTTTAACGCTTATTTTGCGAGATCATGATACCCTACAAATTTCAAAGTAAGCCCCACCGATGAGATTTGTACGATAAAAAAATAAAAGATAGAGAACTTGGTTTAAAAATTAAGTAGATCCGCAGATGAATCACAAAATAGCCTAGCAAGTTTTTGAAAAAATCTCCAGAAATTCAGTAAATATTTATTACTTCACATCTGCGTATAACTATAAAAAAAAAAAAAAAAAAACAAAAAAAAAAGAGAATTACCCCGAGGCAAATTATGCTAATTGCAAGCCAAGCTCAAACTGATATTTTAAAACAACTTTTTTTTATTATTTATCATTTTATTATGAAATAATTGACAAAATTGTCAATAATTTTCTAAAATTCCGATTGACTTATCGAATTTCACGATGAGAAAAACAAATTGAATAAAAGAAAAAAAATTTACGGTAAATTTACGAGCTTCGCGATAAAATGGCGGAAACAAAGGGTTTTAAATACGCATGAAAGAGCTGGTGCCTGGTGCACTGTATTATACGAGTCCTTGTATACACACGAATGTACATATATAGAAACTGCGGATACAAGATAAGCCCATAGCGCAGAGAAAACGCCGAGAATTAAGCGACGAGAGTGAAGAGCTCGCGGTTTTTGTTGAGCAAAATATATATATATATATATATATATATATATATATGTATATATATATATATATGTATATGTATATATATATATATGTATATGTATATATATATATATATGTATATGTATATATATATATATATATGGGCTCTCGCTTGTAACGGTATATATATCGGACGACGGCAAAGCTAGATCGGAATCTGACGAGAGTTAAACTCCGGGAGAAGGAGAGAGAGAGAGAGAGTCTTCTCTCTCTCTCTCTCTCTTAGCTCACGGTGAGTCATACTGCGAGGCGTATTATACGAGTGAAGTGGAAAGACGAGTGCGATATGCGGTAGCTGTAAAGGAACTAACAAGCCGCCTTTCGGTCGCACACGCACGCGCACACATACAAACACGCACACAGCAGACCATGCACACACATATATACATATATATATATATATATATACATGTACATGGTCTGCTGTGCGCGTATATATATATATATATGTATATGCATATGTAGAATTTAAATGTGCATAATACTGTGGTCGGATCGCGAGGCGTTATCGAAGGTCGTGAACTCGTGTGTGCATTGGGTTTTCCTCGTATGAGGCAAGGAAAATCATCTTCTATTTGTAATGGTTGAATCGTACGATCAATTTGATGCCATGCACAAATAATTGGCGTAGTATCGAGTGTTTTTTTTTTAATGGCTGAAAATTTTCCGTAAATTATTGTTATTATTATTATTATTATTATTTCCACCAGGGAACTTTGATAAATTGGATACTGATTTTATCATTCAGAAGATAGAATTTGTTCCCCATCATGAAATAGAAGATTTTTAGGAGATAGAAAAGACTTCGGTGATTCTCTAAATAATTAACGTCCCTGCACAAAAGGCTTCCTCAGAAATAGAGAGCGTTCATTAAGGAAAGTAAAGTCCTTACCTTACCGAACGTAAAGCCCTTCTGGAAGACCCTTTGGGAAGACCCTTCTGGAAGTAGGGTCTCTAGAAACGGACTCAAAATAAAAATTAAATATAAAACTACAAAAAAAATGAGTCGTAAATTCCGTAGTAAAAGTCTTAAAAAATCGCTATTAATTCCCTATATCGTAATTTTTTTTTTTTTCTATCCATTCTATCGAGTGATAATTTTCTCGTCTGCATTGGCGAATAAATGAAAATAAATAAAAATTGGATAGCGAAATTAAAAGTAAAACTATAAAAAAATAAAAGAGTCACGTAATTTTTTTTTTTCTATCTATTCTATCGAGTGATAATTTTGTCGTCCTCATTGGCAAATAAATGAAAATAAATAAAAATTGGATAGAAAAATTAAATATAAAACTACAAAAAAAAAGAGTCGAAAATTCCCTAGTAAAAGTCTTAAAAAATCGCTATTAATTCCCTATATCGTAATTTTTTTTTTTTTCTATCCATTCTATCGAGTGATAATTTTCTCGTCTGCATTGGCGAATAAATGAAAATAAATAAAAATTGGATAGCGAAATTAAAAGTAAAACTATAAAAAAATAAAAGAGTCACGTATTTTTTTTTTTTTCTATCTATTCTATCGAGTGATAATTTTGTCGTCCTCATTGGCAAATAAATGAAAATAAATAAAAATTGGATAGAAAAATTAAATATAAAACTACAAAAAAAAAAAAGAGTCGAAAATGCCCTAGTAAAAGTCTTAAAAAATCGCTATTAATTCCCTATAACGTATTTTTTTTTTCTATCCATTCTATCGAGTGATAATTTTCTCGTCTGCATTGGCGAATAAATGAAAATAAATAAAAATTGGATAGCGAAATTAAAAGTAAAACTATAAAAAAATAAAAGAGTCACGTATTTTTTTTTTTTCTATCTATTCTATCGAGTGATAATTTTGTCGTCCTCATTGGCAAATAAATGAAAATAAATAAAAATTGGATAAAAAATCGCTATTAATTCCCTATAACGTATTTTTTTTTTCTATCCATTCTATCGAGTGATAATTTTCTCGTCTGCATTGGCGAATAAATGAAAATAAATAAAAATTGGATACAAAAATTAAAAGTAAATATTTTTCAAGACAAAAAAAAATTATTCTCTCATCTCACATTGTGACATACATGTATATGAATATACATCTAAAACACTAGAAGAAGCTTTTAATTTTCGTGTGGGAGAGCGATGTGTGTCCCGATATATGTCATTTCAAATCGACAGATCTCTTTCTCGAGGTCGCTCGCTTTCGCACATACAATACATGATCTGATTTGTGCATGTGCGTGTGTGTGTGTGTGTGTGCACGCTCGACGCGACAAGACCAAATGAGCGAAAGAGCGCGAGGGCGTCTATGCGTCTCTCAGATAAAACGAGGTCGTCTCCGTCCATTTCGCGAGAGCGACCCAATTTATTTATCAACCAAGCTTGCGTCGAACACACACACACACACACACACACAGCAACTCGCAGCTCATTCACAGATGTCCTCTTTCCACCCTTTTAAACTCACTCTCGATATGCTGAAGTTGAGACTCGTTCAGCGTGTTCAATTTCGCCTCGACTTTGATTCGACCTCTCCAAATCGAATATTCTTAAGGCGAAAGCTACCTCCTTCTCCTCCCCCCCTCCCCCCCCCCCCCCCCGCCCCTCCTCTCTAAACCCCAAGTCTTCTGGCTCTGAGAACTTGGAATGAATTAGTTCGAAAAACGTGATTAGGTTGTCAGGATAAAGATAGCTGTGATGGCTATCAAGCGAGAGGGATTTCTCTCTCTCTGTTACTCTTGTGCTCTCTTTCGGTTGGGTTTGGGTTTGGGTCCTCTGTCTCGTTCACGATTCGAGACACTTTTTTTCTCTCTTGCTCGTGTTTCGGGACTCTCTTTCTCTCTCACTCGACGTAGAATGCACGAGAGCGTGGGAGAGGGAAGGAGGGAGGGAGGAAAGAGAGAGAGAGAGAGAGAGAGACTATTACGTAAAATCGATAGCGAGCACCCTCCGGCTGGGTCCCCTGCTTCGGTTTTCATGAAAATTGCACGGAAATATAACACGGCCGCGCGCACAACGATTTTCCGGGATATGGGAGAGATATCAACGAGCCTTCCACGTCAACCCCGTAATCCCAGCATTAACTTTATTTTTTTTTTTTTTACCTTTTGCTCACATTTTTTGATTTTATACAGCGAATGGATGTGTTCGTTTTTTTTTTTTTTTTTTTCCTTTTATCTTCGTTGGCTTAATAACGAAACGTCGAGAGAGTTTCGTCGGTGACTCGCGAAATCGCGAGTATTCTGTGCAGACATTTTTTTATTTTTTATTATCGTACGAAGGTTAATATCAATTTTTATAACGGCCCTTAAAGATTTGAGTATTCTTAATTAGTGGAAAAATCAATGTGGCGTGGATTTTTCTCCAATTATGACTTTGAATTTGCAATCAGCAGCCTATGATAATGTTAGGTACGAATTTCCGTTGGAATCGAAACATTTTTTCATTTTTCTTCGTCGGCCATCTTGACTCCGCCATTTTTATTTATGAAAATTTGGCTGTGAATATGCAAAATCATATACGTAAAAAATCTCCAGGTCTCAATTTTTTATTTTCATTTTCTCGTCGATCATTTTAATTCCGCCATTTTGAGTCCTCGTCCAATCGAATTGCGCGTAGTTATTATAGGGTCAGCTATTAAAATATTAAAAAATAAAAACAACCCAAAGTTTCTAGAAAGAATTCATCGAACCCGATTTTTTTGGGTACAGTCTGAATGATTTTTCATTGTTTCCATCTAGCAGAGTAACTTTCATACCCTCATTTTTTTTTCTTTTTTTGTTTTTTTTTTTTTCACTTTCCCCGAAGCAATTTCAAACTTCTCAGGCTCGATCTATGGCTATCATTCAACACTAACACTCCCATCATTTTTTTCATCTCTCAACTCGGACGATACGTATATGTACTGCTTTTATTAGATGGCTCACAAATGGACTCTGCGGACGACCCTTCGACACGGGCTGTGTGTATATATATATATATATATATATATATATATACATATACCCGACCCTTATATATCTGTATATATGTATACGTTACGCTAGTCCCGGGATAGGATCATCACTTTTTCCTCCTTTCTCGAATATATATATATATATATATATCCCACTCAGCTTCGCCCACGAGTACATCTCCAAATTTTTTACCAAACCATCTCCGTCTGGCCGAATGTCTAGGAGTTTTTTTTCTCGTTATAGCCCAACATTCATGCATCTCTATACATACAAAGTATATATATATAGATATATATGCTTCAAGTGCCATGGCAGACAATGCACGCGCTGCCATGATCGTTCTTGTGGCCTCAAGCGACTCTCTCTCTCTCTCTCTCACACACACACACACACACCGGGTTTTTTATCCTTTCCTTCTCAACTTCGGATAAAGTGAGACGAAGAAGAAGAAGCAGAAGAAAGTCGGAGAGTGGTCCGTTAACCCTCTTAAAGCACGCAAAGTTGGATGTACTATATATATATAAATATATGTATATGCTTCATATGCTCGTGAATCCAGCAGAGCATGAAAAACACGCACGCGCACACGCACACCTCTGGGAGAAACTCTCGGACGAACAAAAGTCTCGAAATTTTTGGCAAAACGAACGTGACCCCGGAATTGGCGGGCTATGCAAGCTCCCAATAAGCACTATTATATATATATATATATATATATATATATATATATATATATATATAATTGTACTGTTGATTTAAAATTTTGTTGTATTTCTTTTCGTCAGCGGCGAAAACACAAGTCTCGTTAACTCTTGTATCGCTATTTTATAGCTATATATATATATATATATATATATATATATATATATATGTATATATATATATAGACATATATACACATGTTTCGTTTTCTCCATCCGGAAGTCGCGTGTTGGGCGAGGGAGAATTTCCGGCAAAGACTGCATCAGCAAAGCCAGCCAGCAGCAACAGGAGAGAGAATTGCACTACAGAATTTGTGGATCTCTCCTCTTGGAGTAATTATATAATTTAGTCTCTCGTTTGTCACGTTCTCGTGGTAAGGCAAAATGGGTGTGTGTGTGTGTGTGTCGGTATGTGAGACTTTTGGAGGAATTTACGTAATTATAAAGACGGGAGAGAAAGACGAGGCGAGAGAAATTGGTACAGCGTGATTTGAGGGGTGACGCTTCAGGTGGAGGAATGTAAGATTCATATGCTGAGACGCTGATTATTCTATAATTAATGCGAGAGCAGTGCGAGACTAAAACTTGCACGAGATTGAAATATGCATCGTTGCATGAATAATAATTAAATTAATGTAGTACATTATATAATATATAATATATAAAAAATAATATGTATATATATATATAATAGGAAATGGGAAGATAAATAATATAAAAACGCAGTGAATTAACTTTGAACTTATTTCTTTTATTCAAATGCACGAGGAAGGATCGTCTTTACTCTTCAGATATCTACAGGAGACTGACTGCTGGTCACAAGTATCCTGATATCGTCACCTAATCATAAAGAACTCTCTGTTCTTTCTTCGTATGACATTACTGTATATGTTTATATTGCCTCTCTGGCACTCTCCACGTCGATTCTCTTTTGAACTGATGGTATTAACAAGAGGAAATAATTTTTAGTGCTAGTGGCTCAATGATCCAATATAAATATATATATATATATGCATAATAATTCTCAATAATGAAATATAAATATATATATCTGCATAATAATTCTCAATATTTTATGAAAATTAAATCACGTACTAATTTTCTCTGTGCCTTATATATAGTACAAATTTTGAATATTCCATCGAAAACGAGACAAGATTTTTTGTGTGTGGTCTGTAAAAAGAATTAATTATTCAATTGATTGATTAATTAATTTCTTGATTATGAATTTATCAGGTCAAACGTGTGGTGGTCTGGTCGAAGGCAAATATAGCGATAATTTCATGCTGAATATTTGAGAGGTATAATTTTTTTGTTAATTGGTCAATTGTTTATTAATTATATACAATAATTTTAATGACTAAAAAAAACAAAGAGAAAAGTTTATTTTATTTTGGGCAATTAGTTTTAAAATTGTAGTTCAATAATTTTTTATATAAATTATTATCGTACTTGAAAGAAAAGTATTGACGTATTTTTTTTTTTTTTTAAATTACTTTGATTATATTCTGTCAACGATTTGTGGATGATTATAGCCTCGTTTTTTTTCGAAGCAATTTGCAATCTGCCCCGGAGAGAGAACGATCTCGAAAATCTCCACATTGAAATTTGAGCAGGTTGAGCGTTGTATCGAATGACGAAAAATATACCGTATCGCCAACACACACGAGCAGGTCAACCCTGCACGTTTCTTTCCTTCTCTTGCTTGCTCTCCCCAATAAAGAGAGAGAGAGAGAGAATTTGGCGCGTTACGACTCATTGGTACGTGTGGTAAACGAGACTTTTGGGTGGCTTCCAAACGAGAAAGATATCGAATTCGTGGGACACGAGGAAAGTTTTGTGTGTGTGTGTGTGTGTGCGCATGCGTATCTGTAGCCTCATGGGAATCATCTCGTGCTCTCTACTTCGCACGTCTTTTTTTTTCCATCCATTACCTGTATAGACTTTAACTGGAAATCGAGATTTAATAAGCATGATATAAACTCGATGCGAAAATGTAATAAAAGAGAAAAGATTTTTAAGGGATTTTCCACTGGAATGGAAAAAATTGATTTATCGGATTTGAAAAATTTCCAAATCGAGGGAAGAAAAAAATATATTTAAATTGCATGAAATTCATCAGCAGATTCATTGCAATGAATTACTTATTAAAAATCAAAAATTCATGATAATTATTTCAACTTGTTTATTATTTGTTTTTAGTATTAATTTTTAATACATTTCAATTGAGTCAAATGAATTTTTAATTAAGTACTAAAAATAAGCATTTGGAAATAATTTTTGATTTTTTTTTTTTTTTAATTTAACAAGAGGAGGAATTGGAACGAAATTTATTGTACATCGAATAATGCTCCTGGGGCATTATATTATTAACATTCTTCCCGGACAAAATTCCAAGGGATCTTTCCTCGCATTCACAGTTCTCTATAAGCGTTCATATATAAGGCAGAGCGAGCGAGAGAGAGAGAGAGAATTTCAATTGCATTACCGCTCGAGCTTGAGAGCTTTAAGCGAGCATGTGGTATGTCTGTACTTTGTGAAGAAACGTGCCTCATCTCGCAATCTCGAGATTACAAAGAGCGTTTCCTATCACGAATTCACCCTCTGCTTACATCCCCGAGCCTTTAAACCCTTTGCCTCCTCGTCTCAATTTGAATGATCACAAAATTCGTATCGTTTTTGTTTTTTTTTTTTTTTCTTCTAATACCAAGCACGCGAAATAAAAAATAAATGGAAACATTTTAATATTCAAGCCATATAATTGTTAACGATAATTTTATAAAAATATTAATATTCCTTACAAGAAAATTAATGATTTGATTTATTCTAAATTCATATTTATATTTTTAAATACCAAGCACAAAAAATTAAGAATAATATATATATTTTTGTAATCTTAAAAAATATTTAAAAATTCAATCAAAATCATTATTAATTGTTATTTTGAAAAAATCGTCATAATACAATATTGATTTCATTTATTAAGAAAAAAAACTAAAAAATAAATCTCCATTTTTATTCATTCCACAAAATATTCCATCCAAATTTGTTATGAATATTTATTTGAAAAAAGCTTTTGAAATTTCGATTTATTTTAATATTCAAGCCATATAATTGTTAACGATAATTTTATAAAAATATTAATATTCCTTACAAGAAAATTAATGATTTGATTTATTCTAAATTCATATTTATATTTTTAAATACCAAGCACAAAAAATTAAGAATAATATATATATTTTTGTAATCTTAAAAAATATTTAAAAATTCAATCAAAATCATTATTAATTGTTATTTTGAAAAAATCGTCATAATACAATATTGATTTCATTTATTAAGAAAAAAAACTAAAAAATAAATCTCCATTTTTATTCATTCCACAAAATATTCCATCCAAATTTGTTATGAATATTTATTTGAAAAAAGCTTTTGAAATTTCGATTTATTTTAATATTCAAGCCATATAATTGTTAACGATAATTTTATAAAAATATTAATATTCCTTACAAGAAAATTAATGATTTGATTTATTCTAAATTCATATTTATATTTTTAAATACCAAGCACACAAAATTAAGAATAATAATTTTTTTTTTGTCATCTTAAAAAACATTTAAAAATTCAATCAAAATCATTATTAATTGTTATTTTGAAAAAATCGTCATAATACAATATTGATTTCATTTATTAAGAAAAAAAACAAAAAAAAAATCTCCATTTTTATTCATTCCACAAAATATTCCATTCAAATTTGTTATGAATATTTATTTGAAAAAAGCTTTTGAAATTTTGATTTATTTTAATATTCAAGCCATATAATTGTTAACGATAATTTTATAAAAATATTAATATTCCTTACAAGAAAATTAATGATTTGATTTATTCTAAATTCATATTTATATTTTTAAATACCAAGCACACAAAATTAAGAATAATGTATATTTTTCTTTCATCTTAAAAAACATTTAAAAATTCAATCAAAATCATTATTAATTGTTATTTTGAAAAAATCGTCATAATACAATATTGATTTCATTTATTAAAAAAAAAAAACAAAAAAAAAAAAATCTCCATTTTTATTCATTCCACAAAATATTCCATTCAAATTTGTTATGAATATTTATTTGAAAAAAGCTTTTGAAATTTTGATTTATTTTAATATTCAAGCCATATAATTGTTAACGATAATTTTATAAAAATATTAATATTCCTTACAAGAAAATTAATGATTTGATTTATTCTAAATTCATATTTATATTTTTAAATACCAAGCACACAAAATTAAGAATAATGTATATTTTTCTTTCATCTTAAAAAACATTTAAAAATTCAATCAAAATCATTATTAATTGTTATTTTGAAAAAATCGTCATAATACAATATTGATTTCATTTATTAAGAAAAAAAACAAAAAAAAAAATCTCCATTTCTGTTCATTCAACAAAATATTCCATCCAAATTTGTTATGAATATTTATTTGAAAAAAGCTTTTGAAATTTTGATTTATTTCTCCTTTTCTTTTTTTTTTATTACGGTGGATATGAAGCGAGAATTCCTCTCGGAATATCCGGTTAGTCGGATCTCCAATATCCTCAGGGATGTTCCTCTGCAGATCGCATTCATCAAATTACGGGTATCAATTCGAGCGTGACTCTTTTCGCGTCAACTATCTCGAACTCATCTCATGTCTCTCGGAAATGAGGAGCGTTCTTTTGATGTGGAATAAACATGCGATATATATATATATATATATATATATATATATATATATATATATATATAGTGACGTGAAAATGACGAGCGACAACTTAAGAGAGAAAGAGAGAGAGATAGAGAGAGAGAGAGGTGAACCCGAATGGTCAAGCAAATAAACGAGAGATACGAGTCGATCTCTCCCTGACTCGTCTCCCGCACATCCTGTCAGTCGTCACGACATATATATATATATATATATATAATGATTGCTTTAATTTGCAGCTCTAAAAATCTCGTCTCACAGCACACGTCTCACGCGATTATTTTTTTCACTTCTATGCTGCAATATTACAGGAAAAAATTAAAAATATTGGAGAATAAAAAATTATTAAAAGAAAAAAAAAACAAAAATTTACCCGATTCTTCGTGATGAAATAATATTAAATGGTGAATGGTCATTGCTGACGATGAGAGTCCTGGGTAGATAATTTTTTCCTGAATTAATTTCGGTGACACTGAATATCTTTCATTCTACTTTATCGTTTCGTTCTCGTTGAACAATTTCACCGAGAATACGCGACAGCTGGAGACAATGAGAGAGTTCGTCATCTCTTACTGTATATCGCGTATCCCTTTCTTCATTAAGAAATTCTGTGGTAAAGTGAAATTGTTAGTTTGACGCCAACGTGACGTTTGACGCCTCGATGACGAGGTGTAAAACGTCGCTAATGCTTTTACTTTTTTTTTTTTTTGCAATATTAATCTCTTTTTACCGCGGAAAGATTTACCGATTTACCGATGCAAGATATACAAAACGATAAATTTTACATATATCGAGGATATTTGAAATCAAAAATTAATTTTTTAAATTACGATTTTAACACTAGAACTACCGAGGTCTGGTATTGGGATAAGTAGTCATGATACAAAATTTGATTTTGAATGAATAAAACAAAAATAAAATTCATTATATTACTCCTTTAGTTGTCGCTTTAATAGTCATTACAGCATTGCGGAAAAAAATGTAACATGAAGTATATAAATTTTTAAATAAAATTGTAAAACCAGTCGTTTTGATTGGTCTGGTAGTTCTACTGTTAAATCGTATATATTATATACGAAAAATATTTTCTAAAAAATATTAATCAATAAAAAAAATTATTATATATATTTTAAGTATATTCAAGATATATTTATTTTTTGGTCTAGTAGTTCTAGTGTTAACTCGTATATATTATATACGAAAAATATTTTCTAAAAAATATTAATCCATAAAAAAAATTATTATATATATTTTAAGTATATTCAAGATATATTTATTTTTTGGTCTAGTAGTTCTAGTGTTAACTCGTATATATTATATACGAAAAATATTTTCTAAAAAATATTAATCAATAAAAAAAATTATTATATATATTTTAAGTATATTCAAGATATATTTATTTTTTGGTCTAGTAGTTCTAGTGTTAACTCGTATATATTATATACGAAAAATATTTTCTAAAAAATATTAATGAATAAAACAAATTATTATATATATTTTAAGTATATTCAAGATATATTTATTTTTTGGTCTAGTAGTTCTAGTGTTAACTCGTATATATTATATACGAAAAATATTTTCTAAAAAATATTAATGAATAAAACAAATTATTATATATATTTAAAGTATATTCAAGATATATTTATTTTTTGGTTTAGTAGTTCTAGTGTTAACTCGTATATATTATATACGAAAAATATTTTCTAAAAAATATTAATGAATAAAACAAATTATTATATATATTTAAAGTATATTCAAGATATATTTATTTTTTGGTTTAGTAGTTCTAGTGTTAACTCGTATATATTATATACGAAAAATATTTTCTAACAAATATTAATCAATAAAAAAAATTATTATATATATTTTAAGTATATTCAAGATATATTTATTTTTTGGTCTAGTAGTTCTAGTGTTAACTCGTATATATTATATACGAAAAATATTTTCTAAAAAATATTAATGAATAAAACAAATTATTATATATATTTAAAGTATATTCAAGATATATTTATTTTTTGGTCTAGTAGTTCTAGTGTTAACTCGTATATATTATATACGAAAAATATTTTCTAAAAAATATTAATGAATAAAACAAATTATTATATATATTTAAAGTATATTCAAGATATATTTATTTTTTGGTTTAGTAGTTCTAGTGTTAACTCGTATATATTATATACGAAAAATATTTTCTAACAAATATTAATCAATAAAAAAAATTATTATATATATTTTAAGTATATTCAAGATATATTTATTTTTTGGTCTAGTAGTTCTAGTGTTAACTCGTATATATTATATACGAAAAATATTTTCTAAAAAATATTAATGAATAAAACAAATTATTATATATATTTAAAGTATATTCAAGATATATTTATTTTTTGGTCTAGTAGTTCTAGTGTTAACTCGTATATATTATATACGAAAAATATTTTCTAAAAAATATTAATGAATAAAACAAATTATTATATATATTTAAAGTATATTCAAGATATATTTATTTTTTGGTCTAGTAGTTCTAGTGTTAACTCGTATATATTATATACGAAAAATATTTTCTAAAAAATATTAATCAATAAAAAAAATTATTATATATATTTTAAGTATATTCAAGATATATTTATTTTTATATTTCTATAGATATATTAAATATAGTACTGTTTAGTATGAAGGGCCTTTTGGATTTCAGACATCCTTCATAGTCTAAGCGATCTAGTTTTCCTTCTCGATTAAATTTTTTTAAGTTCTTATCGATTTCGCGACCTTTTCAACATCGGCGAAGTGTATTTGGATGGTCCTAAAATTTTATGCGAGTATCGAAAAATCATTTGGAATAAACGATTTAGTGTCGATCCTGAAATTTGAACCCCTGCAGTCCAGATTTGGCTCTGGACTGACTCTGGCCGATCAGGCCACTTTTAGCTCTCATATTGAATATAAATATATATTTTTTATAAAAAATTTCGCATGTTTCGATGGATGGATGGATGGATGTTTGCATGGATACTCCATTTTATCAACTTTTTAGAACGCCTAACTCAATCCTCATCCCTGAGTCAACCAATCACGAATAAAAAATCAATAATACTTGCGATATCAGTGACGGAAATATTTTTGATATTCGATTCTGCCAACTTTTTAGGAAAACCAATACGAAAGTTACTGGACAAACATAACTCACAAGTATATTCAAAATATTCAAGATATACTTATCCGATATATTAACAACATTAATTGTTAATATTTTTGTCTCTCATAGGGGTGATTAAATGATTTTTTCCCCACTGAGATAAAACTTTGCAACAAAAAATAAAAAATATCGAATACGTTTGAATACTTTTACCAGCTGAGTATTTCCCCGAAATTGAATTGCATGGAGAGGAGGAAAAGAGAAAAAAAAATGGGAATGCAAACAATGAGCTCATGTGGATATCCAAACGTTACATGGGACCTCGATGAAGTTTATCGCGTCCCCCTCCCTCCCTCTCTCTCTCTCTCTCTGTGCTCTCTCCTACCAGAGCACATGCAACTTCCCTTCTGCAAATACCTTGGCAAATATGTGATCGACAGGGGTGCATAGCTCGTTGTGTATACGCCCCTATGACTCGTGTTCTCCCTCGATCCATATTGAACCTTTATACATTTCCCAAACAAATATGCACCACACGTGTATACATGCATGTATATTTGTGTGCAACTGCACAATAAAGCATCACGAAACGAGCTACTACCGATCTATAAAGTTGTTGCATATATTTGCGATATGCGCGAATTCGCTTTTAACTATTTTCGTCTGTTGCTTCATTCCACCTGTGTCTATATATATGCTCTCTCTGTATCCCGTGTAGTTGTCTATATATATATATAAATATATTATATATAAATATATTATATATAAATAAATATATATATATATATATATATATATTTATTTATTTATATATTTATATATATATATATATTTATATATTTATATATATATCTTCAGTACGCTCCCTTTTCTATAAAAGAATAATGCACGAAGAAAAAAGATTTAGTTAATTAAATGGGTAAATTTAACTAAAAGTCAACTATATATATAGTTAATTAAAAGTTTCGAAGATCGAGATTCAAATAAAATTTAGCTGATGTAACTAAATTTTTTTCTTGTCATCTTGGTGCGACGATTCGATGCACCAGCCATTGCGGGGTTAAGCGGTCACCGATCCAAGTACTGACCTCGCCCAATGCTGCTTAACATCGATGATCCCTACAGTGGAGCGCCGACCCAATCGCCGTCTCTACTTTATTAGTCTTAGTTTTTTTTTTTTTTACCAACAAATTTAAATATCGCTTTAATTTGTCATTCTCTGAAAAACTTTTTATTCTCGTCTTCCTGACACGTACGTGGATATATGAATTTTTTTTATCCCTCTCTTTTGTCCACCTTTTTATTTGCTTCCTCCATGTTGCCCTAAAATGTAATTTCGCGGTCTCAAAGAATCCTTTCGACGAGGTCGCAGCTGTACGTAGCCTGACGTTATACACAGAACGTGTTTTTTTGCTCTCTCTCTCTCTCTCTCTCTCTCTCTCTTTTTCTCTTTCTCTTTCTCCTTCTCTCTCTTTTCTCGCCAATGCGAGAGGAAAAGACGGTGACAGTTCCTTTTTCCTCGTGAGATCCAGGAGTGCCTGGAATTTTTACTCCGTACTTCTCGCTCCCTTTCCATCTTTTTCTTCGCGAGATCCATTTGTCTCCGGGGCATTCGTGTCCCGTGAGATATCGCTTTTTATCGTTTCGCGAGGTCGAGAAAAATCCGGTGTGGCAATGAGAGAGAAAGAGAGAGATTCTCTTGCACACACTGAATTGCCCGTTTTCCGGATTCTTATAATATATATAAAGGCACGAAAGAACCTTTTCCCTCTCTTAATCTCAATTTCTTTCTCATCATTCTTGTCCTTCTTTATTTTTCGCGAACTTTGAAAACAAAAAATTTAGCGAAATATTTTTATTCAAATTAAATTTTTTCAAGTGTTCCGGTAATTTTAATTCTTTAGCTTCTCCATTTTATCCCGAATGAATTTAATGACATTCTTTGGTTTTCAGGTAAAGAAATATTTTAATGAAAAAAAAATATCAATTTAATTTGCACGCAGGAGCTTTTTTGAATAAATTTAATAATGTTTTTTTTTTCACTTTAACAAATGGAATGTATTTTTTGGAAATATTTTTATAAAAAAATCCCTTCATATCTTTCGTCGTTTGCCGTATTCGCACTTTTTTGTTCTATATTTTCCCGCTGTGTGAACAAAACGAAACTCGTGTGAAAAGTCAAACGTGTGAAAATTCCCCAGACGAGAGTGCTGCATTGCAGACTCGACAAGAATAAAATCGAAAACGAGATTTTTATTACGAATGTTTTTCTAGCTCGGCAACGCTATATATACACCGTTGGGACACCATGAATATTCATGTGGACACTCGACGAAAAACCGAAAGTCGTATACTGTGCAGCTTCGACTGTTTCACGATAGTTATATATATATATATTTTAAAAAAATACGAGTTGGAGCTTTATGAATAAAGGGCGCTTAAAAAAATTATCCATCATTTTTCTTTTGTTTTTTAATACATAAATAAATGCCAAAAAGAAATATAAACGTGGGGTTCACCGAACTGCAAAAAAACAATTCATTTGCAGTACAAAAATTACGAGATAAAATGAGATCGTCCTTGAAATTTCTTCACCAATCTAAATAAAAGTAAAACAAAATTATTTCCCTTCAGCCCAAAAAAAAAAGAAAAAAAAAATCTCAATAAAATTGACACCATTACAGATGTAATGTTAGAAAAACCGCCTACAGTCAAACTTCCACTAAATCAATTTTCGACTCACCAACTCGTTACATTTTCCTCTCTCCCCACTCTTCCAAATTTGTTCTGTTCGCGCATGCGCTCTCGATCCGAATTTCTTCCGAGGCTTCACATAGGTAGTGGGGGAAGTCTCGAGGGTAATTTTTTACCATGAGGCCAGCGAACTTATCAGCAGTTCGACTATGCAAAATTATAATATGAGCACGTATTGTAGGGATTTATGGGGGGAATGAAAGCGCGTAAATTCGTCATTCTAATATATTGCATACCTCTACGTATTCTCTTTCGTTCGAAGAGCTGAAACACCTACATACACACAAACATATATATATATATATATATATATATATAGCTGAACACGTAGAGGACTCGCGAACGTTGCAAGAATTTCGTAACTCTTTCCCCAAAAGGCATTCCAGGGCAACTTACATATATATCTCGTTTAGCCGGTTGCACGGGGGAGAGGGGTGGGGGTGGTACAGTGAGGGTACACATAGGTGGCGGTCGGTAGTACGTGATTTTCCGCGCTTCGACGCGTTGCAAGACACAGAGAGAGAGAGAGAGAGAGAGAGAGAGAAGAGAGAAAGCCACCCCCAAAAATGCATCGTTCGTTCTCGAATCCTCCCTCACCGTCTTTCGTCGTGACTTCATAAATTTCAAAGGATGGGAGACAGCCACGGATTCGTTTGAATCCCGCAAAACGAATTGTCGAAAAGGGAACATCCCGATCCAGCGTGTGCTCGTACGAGAGACGAGGAGAGCCAAAGTGCCATTGCATCAGCATAATTCCCTTTCGCTTCTATATATATATATATATTAGACTTTGTGTGTCTATAGCACAAATTCAATACATTTATGGGATATTCCGGATAAAGGGGAACGAAAAGTGCAATAGAAATGATGAAATTTTTGTCCAGGATGAAAAGATCCATTGAAATTCATGGAAATATTGCCATTGCTTGTACGTGAGGGAATGTGCATAGAATTATTTTATCCTTTGAAATGGTTTCATTAATGATACCCGATTTCTCGTAAACATACCATAAAAATACAAATTATCGGTATCATTGTTCACGAGAATAAAACATGTCAATACATGGACAAAGACTCGTCGTATACTTACGAGTCTGAATGAATCAAATAATTTTTCATTTGATTCGTTTGATTGTTTTACCCACCCTAAAAAAAATCAAATGTTTAAATTTCTTAATGAAAACCCTATAGAGTCCACCTGATACACCAATCGTAAAATAAGACAAAAATAATTAAAATAGACCGTAAGTGGGGATCTAATGAAATCAAACAAAAAAAAATCCGAACATCAAAAAACCGTGTCAGTGTGAGTGAGTGTATGCTTGACCTCGCACACGTGTCAAATGATTTTTCATTTGATTCGTTTGATTATTTAACCCACCCTAAAAAAAATCAAATGTTTAAATTTCTTAATGAAAACCCTATAGAGTCCACCTGACACACAACTCGTAAAATAAGACAAAAATAATTAAAATAGACCGTAAGTGGGGATCTAATGAAATCAAACAAAAAAAATCCCAACATCAAAAAACCGTGTCAGTGTAAGTGTGTGCGAGGTCAAGCATTCTTTGAGTTCAGACTCAAAGTATGCTTGACCTCGCACATGAATCAAATAAATTTTCATTTGATTCGTTTGATTATTTTACCCACCCAAAAAAAAATCAAATGTTTAAATTTCTTAATGAAAACCCTATAGAGTCCACCTGATAGACGAATCGTGAAATAAGACAAAAATGATTAAAATAGACCGTAAGTGGGGATCTAATGAAATCAAACAAAAAAAAATCCCAACATCAAAAAACCGTGTCAGTGTGAGTGAGTGTATGTGCGAAGTCAAGCACACATTTGTATTTTATTATTATTATATGTAAATAATTATATATAAGACTATACAGCATATATATATATATATATATATATATATATATATCTGCGAGAATGAAGGAAAGACAGGCTTGAATCGAGGAATTGCACAGTCTGCAAACTGAGATTGGATGCCGATGAAATTGTCCCAAGGGACGAGATGTACGGGGGTGAACAAGGACCAGTTTTACCCCCTCGGACTCCAACAAACTCTGGCTTGTTGCATACTTTCGTCTAATATTCCCTTCCCACTTACCAAGCGATCGTACTTGATCGTACTACAAGACACTCCCTTTCGTCTTTTATTCCTCCCTGCCTCTCCCTTAGGGATATCGAACTACTCTCACCCCCTCCCCCCCACCCCCCTCCTCCTTCTCCTCCTTCCGCCTCGATGGAATATTCCAACTCCACATTGACAGACACACACACACACAGTCGTATACCAAAGCTCTTGTTACGTACAGAATGGGCTGGGAACTGGACGAGATGTGGAACTCTCTCGAGGGATGAATATCGAGAGGGTGAAACGATAAAGGCGTATGGGCTGGGTATAAGCATTCAATAAACGCCCTTATGGTTTTAGGCACGATATATATATATATATATATATATATATATATATATATATATATATATATATATATATCGGTGGCCAAAAGCCAGAAGGGCGTATAAGCTATTTATATGAATAGCTCATGCACCCTTCTTGTTTTAAACCATCGATATACATACGTATATAGGGGTTGTCAGGCAAGATTTGCTCTGGGAACTCGCCTCGACGCAAATATCCTCTCGCAAGCCTCTTTTCTTTTTTTGTTGTCCTCCCTTTGGTCTTGTTCCTCCAGTTCGTCCACGAATGTTCACCAAACGATCCTATTACATTCCCTCAATTTCCCCCATTACCATACCCAGGTATTACTGCTTCGTGTGTGTATATATATATCGTGATATATATATCTTGATGTATATATATATATATATATCGCCATATATATATATATATATATATATATATATATATATATATATATATATATATATGGCTTTTGCTATATCCGGGGAATTTTCTCTACGTATATAGCGACAGATAGGAATTTCTCTTTCAACGAATTACCCCTCAAAAGTATAGACGAATATGCGATACACGGGAAGGGTGAACGAATATCGGAGTAGGCGACTCGATAGCTATTAAAAAATTATTATTTTTATCATGGAAGAGGCACGTGGGATGGTAAAATTGAGGATTCTGAGCGAATATTACTACAAGCCCTTAATAAGTTACATGTTTTTTTTTTAACGTTTAAATATTTATGATTATATCAAACATTTGAAAGTTCATATTTTATTTCAATTCTTTCTTTTTTTTTCTGGAAAAATAAAAAAATATATATATATATATAACTTTTGAAAATGCTCCTATATGTGATATTGAACATTTTTATTTCGCTGAAGAAGCAAATGAAAAGTTTGAGAAATGAGAATAGGTAACCTGCTCGGTGATACTTTCAGACTTTCCATCGAGAAAATGTTGAGGACCATAATCGTATTCTGTGTATATATATATATATATATATATATATATATATATATATATATATATATATATATATATATCAAATAAGGTTTGCACTTTGTCGTTATGAACTCTTTGACACGCGCTCGGCGTCTCCTCTCACCGTTTTTACTACGTCGGCCTTTGCGGTTGACGAAAGCGCGTACAAGTGCGCCATAGCTATATATATATATATGTAGGTAGTTCAGTAGCAACGGCGACGTCAACGGCGACGTCGACGTCAACGTCAACGGCGACGTCAACGTCGACGACTACACTCGAGCAGCGAGCTTTCGTCCGGACTATATATCCCCGTGGCATTCATTTTTTTTTTTTTTTTTCTCAACCCCTTTTATCAGTGCCGGCTAGAGACGTTAGTAGATATAATTAATGCAATATAATTACCCTAAGCTTTTCGTTCCCCGTTTCCCGCCTCTCCTCGATCTACGTCTGGACTCGAATTATAACGCGGATGCTCCAAAAGCCCGTTTTTTCCTCTCTATTTTTTAACCCTTTTTTTTGCTCTCTTTCATCCCTCTCATCGCTCGGCATTCACGCTGAACCTCGAGAATTATCTTATTTTTTTTTTTTACTTTGAGCACAGAAATGAAAAATCCACGAGAAGACTTACACGCAGAGTTTTGGACATGAAAGTCTACCACTTCCGTTTTAATGACGACGTTTTAGTCTCTTTTTTTAAAGCAACGTATTCGAGGGTTGTAAAATGGGAGAATTATATCCCTTTTTTTTTGCCATCATCTCGAATGCGTAATAATTTTGACATAATTGTTCGGTTGAATTGAGTCAATAATTTCTGCTTGTTCGATTAATGAGGCAAACAACGAATATTTATTTTTTCAAGAATTTTTTAAGGTCAGCCATTATATATTTTTATTTTTTTAACATCCAATTTATCAACATTTGTATCGTGTAGCTATGGAATTTCTAAGAATTCCTTTATTTAATTAATCCTTCATTGATGGCATGTCCTAAAAAAATCTATTCAAGTGGTTATCAGCCCAATGATTCACTCACTTTTTTTTTGTATTTTTTTAAGCTAATTTTCAATAATTTTAATCCAATCTGCTACGGCATTTCAAAAGGTAAAAAAAAACTTCATAGAATGTTCCATGTGAATTGAAAAATTGTGTTGTCAAAGTCTCCGACGTTTTCTTCCTCTCGCAAAAATTCATCTCTCTAATTAAAAACAAAATTTTCAGTATTTTTGGTTTTTTCATTGCCACATCAAAACTTCTTACCCTCGCCCTCGATGACTTAAAATTCCCGAGGAAATTGAAGATTGCCAAAAAAAAAAGAAAAAAAAACAACAATCGTCAACCCCTCGTTGACGAAAATTGGTCAATTAACTTTCAGCTGGCGTGGCTATTCTCAATGTTGCCTGCGATTCCGTTAAAACGTCGTGTCGTACAATTCTTGGCCCTTCGACGACGATGGTACGGCGCTTAACAAGAAGCACTAACAATTTCCGCGCGGAAATGCCTCGCTGTGTGGCCCCATTTTCGAGACCCAGAACTTTCAACAAGACATATAGAAGCTCTTCGCGGCTTCGCTTTTGGATGCTGCGAGCTGCTCTTGGTCGACTTACATAGGCACGTATTATACCACACGCCGTATGGTCTATATAGCTCGGTACGCTCGTAACGTAACGTTTATTACCATCCCTATTCTACCCGCGAATGCTACTGAATTTTGCGGTACCTGCACCACATGCCACGCTAGTGAAAAGATACCAGGAATGCCATAATACTCCATACAGGGTGTCCAATTGCAAAAAGAATTATGCTTCGGATCATCTCAATAATTGCATGGAACGATAAAAAAAAAGTTATTTTAAAGAGTTGTGGACAGTCGAGCCTATCACACGATGATTGCATTACCAACTTTGTAGGTAGAGGACAGGTGCGGATCACTTTTATAGGACAGTTTGATTTTTTTATTACAGCAACTTGTAGCCGGATTCAAGACGAATACAAGGGAATTTGTTTTTTACCTCTAGCTTAAAAATCATCCGAGTTATGACACTTTGAAGTTTGAAGCTGTCGAGGAGTGAACGATGGCGGCGCGTGGCACGCGTGCGGCCCCCAGACACGCGTGCACGCGCGCACGACATCGTCGAACTTCAAACTGCCGTAACTCCTATGATTTTAATGATACGAGATTTTTTTTTTTTTCATCGTATTCGTCTTGAATTCTGCTACAATGATATACAATGAAAATTATAGGTTTGCTTTTAAAAAATTGAAGACGACCATCACTTGACTCCAACGGTCAACATCAAGAAAGTTTATGATAGAAAAATCGCATGCCTCCTCCGAAATCTTATAATTTTTTCGCTTAGACGATTTTTCGACCCGATCTATCGTTTGGGGTGAGATATGTCCCTATTTCACATTAAAATGGGACACCCCGTACATATAAATATAGACGCAGAATATTGTCAAGCTGCTACAAATATATGCATATAGTTGCTTTACTTGCAAACTCTCATCGCAAAGTTTATTGGCAATTATGCAAGATCGTAACTACCTATAACGTAAATTGCACGATTACCTTCTTCGGTCTATACCTAAAGACGCAGCGTCTCTTCTCATCCCCACAAAGCTGGGCACATAACGAACCATGACAATGCACCGGAACATTCTCTTTGATGGCGTTTGATTCTTTACGATGCACGAAGCTCGTGCTCGAGACTACTTATCAACTGCTTCGAATTTTATGATCTTGCATTTGAACAAATGGCTGCAATTTCATGTGGAATGTTACGAGAATCAAAGTGCAGATGGCGTCGCCGTAAAATAAAATGATTCTCATATAAATAAAAATCTTTTTCTTCTATAAATATGCAATAAAAACAATGCATATTTGATTCTTCACCAGCACGTACTCGAGAGAATTTATCAACCGTTTCGGATTTTATTATCGTGACTTTTTTTTTAGTCCTTTAGTGGCTACCGCCATTTCGTGACGACGTGTGCCATTTGACGTGCGTTAAAAAAAAACGGCTCCTATTTTATGCGCGATGGTAAGAAAATTGGGACGCAGATGGCGCTGTCATAAAACAAACGATTGTCAACAATAAAAATCTTTTTCTTTCATAAATATATATTATAAAAAAAATGTATATTTGATTCTATACAAGCGCGTGAATCATTCATCAACCGGCTTTGGATTTTATTATTGTGCATTTAAAATAATGGCTTCTCTTTCATGCACGATGATACGAAAATTCAGAAACAGATGGCATCGATGTAAAATAAATTATCCTCTGTAATGAAAATCTTCTTTATTTTTTTCTTCAAAAATATGCAATAACAGAATGAATTTAAAAAAAAAATACGTTTGCTAATCGAGGACTGTAGATTATGTAGGAAATGAAAGGGTCAAAGCTCTCGACTGTGATCACGACGTTGCTTTCTCGAGCTGTCGAGAAACGAGCGAGCGAACGAACCACGTGAAGAGGGCACGAGCGGGAATAGGGAAGATGGCGGGGAGTGCAGGGTGGCAAATGAGTAATCGTCCTTGCGTTATCTCGTGACGCAACATTAGACGTAATGCACGAGGGTTCCCTATCGGGGTCTCACTAGTTTGCACGGCCTCCCGCAGCTCGGAAACGGAAATGGGTACATTATATACCTATATATACATACATAACCATAGTTTTAACCGTACTTTACCATAGTGTGTAAGAATAAGAGAGGGTCGATAATTCGACGGCACGCACATACAGCTCTACCTACCCTTTTCCAAGCAACCTCATCCATCTATATAGAAAATTAAATACATTTAATATTACCTATATGGCTGTGACATACTGAAGTGGTCTCAAGTTTGTTGAACTTTTCCTTCACTTCTTCTATAGTTAAAAAAAAAAAAATCTAGACTCCTTGAATACACCATTTCCTGTTCTCATCCGAATCATCGTTTTCTAAGTTCGTCAGAGTGTTCCAAACCGCCATGTGGTCTAAAAATTTCTTATAGGAGATTCTGTATGGTGAAAAAAACGCTTCACGTGAGTATTTTGAAGCTATACACAGTGTTAAAATGGACGGTATTGACGGAATTACGGTATTGACGGTATTACGGTGTTGACGGTATTGACGGTATTACGGTGTTGACGGTATTGACGGTATTACGGTGTTGACAGTATTACGGTATTGACGGTATTATATGGTATTGACGTGCTCTTGAGGCAATAATTCTTCGATGCATCCTCGAATCTGTCATTAGGGGGTTATTTTTGTTTTGTTTTTTCTCCAATTAGTAGCGGGGCTACGATAGAGTTGAATCAGGACTGACGGGTACAGAAGTATTACGGTATTGACGGTATTATATGGTATTGACGTGCTCTTGAGGCAATAATTCTTCGATGCATCCTCGAATCTGCCATTAGGGGGTTGTTTTTGTTTTGTTTTTTCTCCAATTAGTAGCGGGGCTACGATAGAGTTGATTCAGGACTGACGGGTACAGAAGTATTACGGTATTCACGGTATTATATGGTATTGGCGTGCTCTTGAGGTAATAATTCTTCGATGCATCCTCGAATCTGCCATTAGGGGGTTGTTTTTGTTTTGTTTTTTCTCCAATTAGTAGCGGGGCTACGATAGCGTTGAATCAGGACTGACGGGTACAGAAGTATTACGGTATTGACGGTATTATATGGTATTGGCGTGCTCTTGAGGTAATAATTCTTCGATGCATCCTCGAATCTGCCATTAGGGGGTTGTTTTTGTTTTGTTTTTTCTCCAATTAGTAGCGGGGCTACGATAGAGTTGATTCAGGACTGACGGGTACAAAAGTATTACGGTATTGGCGGTATTATATGGTATTGGCGTGCTCTTGAGGCAATAATTCTTCGTTGCATCCTCGAATCTGCCATTAGAGGGTTGTTTTTGTTTTGTTTTTTCTCCAATTAGTAGCGGGGCTACGATAGAGTTGATTCAGGACTGACGGGTACAAAAGTATTACGGTATTGACGGTATTATATGGTATTGGCGTGCTCTTGAGGTAATAATTCTTCGACGCATCCTCGAATCTGCCATTAGGGGGTTGTTTTTGTTTTGTTTTTTCTCCAATTACTAGCGGGGCTACGATAGCGTTGAATCAGGACTGACGGGTACAGAAGTATTACGGTATTGACGGTATTATATGGTATTGGCGTGCTCTTGAGGCAATAATTCTTCGATGCATCCTCGAATCTGTCATTAGGGGGTTGTTTTTGTTTTGTTTTTTCTCCAATTAGTAGCGGGGCTACGATAGAGTTGATTCAGGACTCTGACGGGTACAGAAGTACCAACGGAATAACACGGGAAATCGACGGCTTTCCAACGACAGAAATAAATTGACGGAGTGTACTAATTAATTGGGCTCGGTGGCCCAAGCGAGATTGGCAGCCGGAAGTAATTGCCGTAAGCCGCTCAACGTTTGCCCTCCCACCACTCGGGGGTTGTACGTGATTTTTTTTTTTTTTTTCACCGAATATATGCAGTTAAGAGCAGTACAAACATTATTTTTTATTCCTCCATTCTGCAGTGCTTTCACCACGAAATTATCATCATTCGATGAATATTCTCTGAAATATATCAATTTGTCATGAGAATCTTTTTAAAAGTATTTTATTATTGATGGTTAATTATTCATTCAATTGATAAATACTTCAATAATTTTAATAAAATTTGATAAATGATTTTAAAATTTTATTTAAATTATAAAATTCCAGCATCTTTGCTTTTAGTCCTACATTGCCTTTCTCCTATAAATATATATATATATATATATAAAGTCGAGGAACTCTTTCATTTCTTCAAATCTTTTCCTTTTCCCTTCCAGATTATAATTTCTCCACTGCATCCATTTATTTTTCTCTCCAATTGCCAAGCTTACAGTACGGATAGAAAAAAAAAACGTACTGAGCATGAAAAAGAAATACTGAAATACATATTTTATATACGCTTATTCGTATAAATGATTATATCTATATATGTATTTATAGACTGCACAGGAGACTGTAGTCTCTTGTAATAAATGGATGGGGTAAAAGCACTGGTTTTCTCATACTTGTGACGCGTCTGTGACCGAAGACCAATCCACCCTTACTCCTGCGGACGTCTGGAGAATTTTTTTCCATCTCTCTCTCTCTCTCTCTCTCTCTCTCTCTCTCTCTCTCTCTCTCTCTCTCTCTCTCTCGCTCTCGCTCTCTCTCTCTCTTTATTTCTTTCTTTCTCAGATAGAAATAGAAATGGAGAAACTGAACTTTCGTATATGTATATAAAATCCAGAGAGAAAAACGAATAAAGGAGAGAGTAAGAGGAGAGAGCAACAAACCGACGATGCAGAATACTCCTCTATTCCCTCTCAGAATAATGATACGCCACCTGGTGTGGCGTATTTCTCTATTTCTCTCATTTTTTTTTTTTTTTTTTTTTTATCCACCCACTCTTTTTCCTTCTGCGATGTGTTTCACCCTGCGAGCGCACTTTTGCCGCAGCTACCCATCATCATTCTTCGTCGAAATAATGATATTTCCTCCTTGCTTGCTCCTCACGACAATCTCTCACTTCTTTTTTCTATATCTCGTATATATTATCTCGCTGTTGAAGAATCTTTGGATTCTTTGTCCACCCTCGGACGAGTCCACCGGGACTATTTTCTATATCGTAGCCCTTTCCTCCTCTATATCTATATGTATATATATATATATATATATATATGTGTGTGTCTATGTATATGTAAAATATTACAATATTCTCATGATTTCCGATGCAGAAGAAACAGAGCGAGACTCCGGTTCTCGACAATGGAACTTTACCACTCCATCTACAACTTCATGATTGTATATACATATATATATATATATATATATATATATATATATATATATATATATGTATTTATTTATGTATATCATGCCCGTATTAATATCACTGCCGTTCCTACGAGCTCTCGCGATATCATCATTATTATTCTTCACCCCAGGGCAAAATTCGAATAACTCGATATTCGTCGAAATATCGTTGACGTACACTACACTTGGTTATGATATTTTATAATTCACCGTTGGAGAATTGCGTGGTGCAAAAAAAAAAAAAATTAAAATTCAATTAAAATATGATGAAATTTTAATAAAAGCTATCGCGATGATGGGAAAACGAAGAGAATAAAAAAAAAACTGTACACGTTCGAAATTAATCTGGATGGAATTATGAGTTTTCTAATTATCGATTATTCGTTATTATAAACTGTGGAATTTTTGTATCAGTAGTTTTTAATTCAACGATTTGAACATTAATCAAATTCACTTTTCTTATTGAATTTTTTTTTTTTTTCTTTTTCTTATAAGATAAAATGAAGAGTTCAGTTTTTGTTCTCAATCTGACATCCTCGATTCTCATCTTTCATTTCAATGCAGAGCTCTCGAGCAGACGTATATGTAGCGCCAGGGGTAGTGCGAGCTGTAGGGTTGAAAACGACAAAAAAAAAGGGGGTGGGGGGAAAAAACGTACATATATCGAGCTGTATAGCCGCGGTATACAGATGCCCCTGGATAAGAGAGAAACGCGCGAGCGTTGTGTCGGGGCCTCGTAGAGAGATTCTCGGTCGAGCGAACACCGTGATTTCCACACCCGGACGTCCATTCTCGTGCTCGTCACGCTCGATAGTTACCGAATACACGTTAATGGTATTAACTCCGGAGGTGGGGAGTCATGAGAGAGGGAGAGAGAGAAAGAGAGAGAGAGAGAGAGAGAGAGGAGAAACGGGGATGGTTGCGAACGTTAAGGGATGCAGCAACGCTTGGCCAGAGTTTATCGTGTACATACAGTCATAGTTCTCAAAATTTGACTGGTGAAATTTGAGTCAAGGCACGCCTCGCATTGTCCTAACAAATGATGAAACGAAAAAATGACACTATCATTGCCTGAAATATCATCCCTCGCAGTTTTCCTAACTAAAACAGTTTACATGTAAAAGTGCCTTAACATCACCAAATGCATCAAATTTTTTTTTTTTTCCTCGTCTCAAGCCTGCTCATCCATAACGGGCGAACCCTGCAGCATGGATACGAGAGGCCATATGGGCCTAGTTAAAATGTTAAAATTGGTATTTATGCTAATATGGGTTAAGATTTGCAAACGGTAACAAAGTGAGACTGAATTATGGGGACTTTGATACGTAGGGGATGCGGGGACGTAGTAAAAATCCTCAAAACTCAACTGAGGCCTTCCTCTTCACGATGAATTAGGCAGCGAACCGATGGGCCATTGCTGCCTGAATTCCGTCTCATTTTTCCTAATGAAAACAGCTTACATGTAGAAGTGCCTTGAATCACTAAATGCGTCAAGAAAAATTGTTCCCTATCCCTGTTAAGCCTGCCATCCATAACGTACCAACCCCGAAGGATGGATACGAGAGGCCGTATAGGCGAAGTTAAAATGTTAAAATTGGTATTCATGGTAATGGGTTAGGATTTGCGAATGGTAACAAAGTGGGACTGAATTATGGGGACTTTGATACTTATACGCAGTCACAATCTTCTAAACTCAGCCGGGGCCGACTCAGTTCTCACATTTTCATTTTCCTCTTGACCCAACTCTGAAGTTGTGCTGCCTCGTTACGACGAATTAGGCAGCGAACCTATGGGCCATTGCTGCCTGAAATCCGTTTCATTTTTCCTAATGAAAACAGCTTACATGTAGAAGTGCCTTGAATCACTAAATGCGTCAAGAAAAATTGTTCCCTATCCCTGTTAAGCCTGCCATCCATAACGTACCAACCCCGAAGGATGGATACGAGAGGCCGTATAGGCGAAGTTAAAATGTTAAAATTGGTATTCATGGTAATGGGTTAAGATTTGGGAATGGTAACAAAAGTGGGACTGAATTATGGGGACTTTGATACTTATACGCAGTCACAATCTTCTAAACGCAGCCGGGGCCGACTCAGTTCTCACATTTTCATTTTCCTCTTGACCCAACTCTGAAGTTGTGCTGCCTCGTTACGACGAATTAGGCAGCGAACCTATGGGCCATTGCTGCCTGAAATCCGTTTCATTTTTCCTAATGAAAACAGCTTACATGTAGAAGTGCCTTGAATCACTAAATGCGTCAAGAAAAATTGTTCCCTATCCCTGTTAAGCCTGCCATCCATAACGTACCAACCCCGAAGGATGGATACGAGAGGCCGTATAGGCGAAGTTAAAATGTTAAAATTGGTATTCATGGTAATGGGTTAAGATTTGGGAATGGTAACAAAAGTGGGACTGAATTATGGGGACTTTGATACTTATACGCAGTCACAATCTTCTAAACGCAGCCGGGGCCGACTCAGTTCTCACATATTCATTTTCCTCTTGACCCAACTCTGAAGTTGTGCTGCCTCGTCACGATGAATTAGGCAGCGAACCGATGGGCCATTATTGCCTGAAATCCGTTTCATTTTTCCTAACGGGAACAGCTCGCATGTACAAGGCCCTTAAATCATTAAACACGTGGCAGAAGTTGTCGCCAGTGTTGAGCCAAGTTAAAAGCCTGCTCATCCATAACGGACCAACCCTTGCAGCCGGCAAGATGGGTACGAAAGTCCGTATATGGGCGGGGTTAAAGTATGGAAATTGGTATCCATGGTAATGGGTTAAGTTGTTCGATGGATAACGAAGTGAGGCGTTAAACTATATGGGGGCTTTGACATGTATACAGTCAAAGTCGTCAAAACTTAACTTGCCGGGATCGGGTATGTTGATACATTTTTATCTCCCTTTTAGTCCCTAATCTGAAGTGAAATGCGTTCAAGAAATTGTTCTATAGTGGTGGTGGTGGTGGTGGCGGAGGGGGGGGGGGGGCAAAACAAAATGTGAAACTTTTGGTTCCCATGGTGACGAGCCAAGCTGGGCAAACAGTTGAGAAATGAGGAGTTTCAGGGTGTTTGACTGTACGTATGTCTATATATATAAATAGGTAGAAGGGCGTATAGGGTAGCTCTGCTGGGTTATATTCTGGCATCGAGAGCTGAGCGAATGGCGAGCTAGGGGGATGAACCGAGTGGTTTTGGTCTATAGCGCCAACAATACGGAAGGGAGTTGGACAGATAAGGGGTGAGTGGGAAACGGACAAGGGATTGCCGGGCATTCGATCGATTTTCGTAAACAGAACGAGGGCTATATATACATACGGCTTGGCCGAGTATATATCTTGAGTAGGAATTGTCAGACATGAAAATCGATTGATTCTCTATCGAGTTCTCCAACACACTCTGTGTATAGATGTAATATATATGTAATATATATATATATATATAGGTCTATGCCCTCGACAACTTTCCCTTTCTTTCATCATATTTCCCCAGTTGTAGTTAAAATGCCGAGGGTTGCAAAGTAATATAGCCCTGTTATATATATATATATAAACGAAGGGAAAAAAAGAAAAAGAAAAGAAACCCAGGCCATTGCCCTCCCTTTGGCACGAGGCACAGCTGGATCGTTTGGTACCAAATGTATCAGAAACATTTTCGTTATTATTTTCAGACAGCCTTTATTCTCATTTCCTCTCCTTTCTAAATAGAGAAAAAAAATGTTTGAAAGAAAAATTTGTCTGGAATAGTTCATCAATCATTGTAGAATTTTAACAGGATACAATGCAGGAATGAGGACCATCCGAATAAACAGCCTTAAAATGGTCGATAACACATCTAGAAGCTTAAATAAATCACCCAGTATGATAAAAAAGAGTTATACTTTTCCGAAAATTGAGGATAACTTTGATATTAATAATTTTTCTCCGAAGCTTTTTTTGTTATTAAAGGGGAAAACTGATTTTAAAATACGATTTTCTGAATGATCAATGACTGTAAAAATTTAAAGGGATCGAAGAAGGGATGAGCACTGTTCGAATTACAATTATGATAAAGAATATTCCATCTAGAAGCTTCGATATAATTAATTTAGAAGCATAAAGGACTCGCAGTTTTCTCAAAATTAAGGATAATCTGAATATTGATAAACGCTTGAGAATTATTCGTATAATTCTATTGTCTCAATTTCGAATACTGACCATGCTAGTATCATCATGATAGTCCTGTGATGAAATTACATTGAGCGAACGGAGAACGAGGATGGTATTTCAGTTTGGAATCTCGAATGACAGTTCCTTGACGTTCTGTATAGTCAGCTCAAGTGTGCTGCAACCAGCTTCCGTATTATCTCAAAGTCGGTCATACACCGGTTACCGGAATGATTATCAAAGCGAAACGGTGATACGTTGAGGGACAAAGAGCTGTATATAGAGCTTCAACAATAGCGAGCAAGAAGATTTCTCGTTTAGACTTCAGAGACTGTGATGGTTGTGTTATATATATATATATATATATATATATATATATATATATAACACAACCATCACAGTCTCTGAAGTCTAAACGAGAAATATATATATAATATATAAAGATATATATATATATATATATATATATATATATATATATATGAGAGATATGAGACAAGAGAGCGATGGTATGGCTATGATCGCTGGAAACACGTGTTCAACATACGGTCGTCAACCTCCAAGAGAGCCTTCACCGGCTTCACGGCTTTACTACCTTAAACCTCGACGTTCGGCTAATCTGAAATTTGCGCCAGCAACACGTCCCGGTGTCAGTGTCCAAGAGTTTGAATATGTATATATGGGACAAGTATAGTTGCATATGGTTTTCCATGGTCGAGTATTCTGTAACATTCGGAGGAACGTTTACATGAATGACTTACACCAGCTTCGTGACGTAACAAACGCGCATCGATGCTCATCTTTGACGACAGGTGGAGTCTTTCTGAAAATATGATTATTATTATTTTTTTAATTCCTTATGAGAATAAGATAGAAAGAGGTTAAAACTCTATGGAAATAATTGGGAATAAACAAAATGGTCGAACAGGGTTTTAATTGGGTAAAACTGAATCGGCTTGGGCTGGAGCGATCCGATCAACATGATGAGTTAATTTTTTGGATCGATGCTCATCTTTGACGACAGGTGGAGTCTTTCTGAAAATATGATTATTATTATTTTTTTAATTCCTTATGAGAATAAGATAGAAAGAGGTTAAAACTCTATGGAAATAATTGGGAATAAACAAAATGGTCGAATAGGGTTTTAATTGGGTAAAACTGAATCGGCTTGGGCTGGAGCGATCCGATCAACATGATGAGTTAATTTTTTGGATCGATGCTCATCTTTGACGACAGGTGGAGTCTTTCTGAAAATATGATTATTATTATTTTTTTAATTCCTTATGAGAATAAGATAGAAAGAGGTTAAAACTCTATGGAAATAATTGGGAATAAACAAAATGGTCGAATAGGGTTTTAATTGGGTAAAACTGAATCGGCTTGGGCTGGAGCGATCCGATCAACCTGATGAGTTAATTTTTTGGATCGATGCTCATCTTTGACGACAGGTGGAGTCTTTCTGAAAATATGATTATTATTATTTTTTTAATTCCTTATGAGAATAAGATAGAAAGAGGTTAAAACTCTATGGAAATAATTGGGAATAAACAAAATGGTCGAATAGGGTTTTAATTGGGTAAAACTGAATCGGCTTGGGCTGGAGCGATCCGATCAACCTGATGAGTTAATTTTTCGACAGAATTCACTTTACTTCCAAGAAATAAACGATTTTTCAATATTTGTCATCGAATCTCCCCATAGACGGGGTAATCCTCATACCACGAATAAACAGAAATAAATTGACTGGAGTCTGGTTCGATCTTATCACGTTCTTAACCCAAATTTTGGTTAACTTGATCAGCGTGTGGGTCGATCCGATCACCCTGCGAATTGCGATGAGTCAAATTTTCGGTACGATTCTTTAATTCACTTAACTCGTACGAAATAACGATTTTTCAATATTTATCACCGAATCTCCCCATAGACAGGGTAATCCTGAAACCACGAATAAACAGAAATAAACTTTTGGGTAACTTGGCCAGCGTGTGGATCGATCCAATCACCCTGCGATGAGTCAAATTTTCGGTACGATTCTTTAATTCACTTAACTCGTACGAAATAACGATTTTTCAATATTTATCACCGAATCTCCCCATAGACAGGGTAATCCTGACACCACGAATAAACAGAAATAAACTTCATTGGTGCCTAGTTCGATTCTATATTACGTTTCTAACCCAAATTTCGGGCAATTTTCTTAAATCGATTCAATTATTATTTAATCTCCCATAATGCGTTTCTTCCATCAACCCCCATCAACACGTTTCTTGCAATTGGCAAAAAAAAGAAAAGATTCTTGAGAGTCTGGAAAGTCACAAAATGGCGGCTGGAGGTGATCACGGAGTCTCGAATGTGTGGTGATTCGACGCGCGAAAAGCTTACCGAGTACACACACAGACACAACAGACACAGCTTGAAAAACACCATGAGAAAAGGATGTGTGCGTGTGTACTGGTAGCAATCCAATAACAGGGAACACTCGGTAATTCCGGTGTTTGTCTAACGCCCGAGGAAATTTCCACTTGGCAGGACTAGCCCCTGGTATGGCGGGAGCGAAAGCTTCAACGTAGTAGATCCACCAACCACCGCAACACCAGAGCACCATCATGTAGAGTAAAACGCTTGATAAAATGACGCGAAAACATTTCTGCATTCACCCACTCAATGTTACATATAGCTATTTCTTTACACGATAGAGCAAAGAGGCTCTGGTCTGCATAATGCTCAACGCTTTGCTCTTTCTCGATGAAGCAACTACTAAAGCATTCTCATGTGCCCGTTGGTTCTTCTCTCTTCTTATACCCCTGTGCTCTATAGTCGATATCTTCAAAGGCTTTTGCGTCTCTCTCTCTCTCTGTTGCGTTCTTGGCTCAGCTTTGAGAATACTCTTGTGCCTCCAGCAAAGGGTACTCTCCTTCAGCGTACACTCGCTCACTCATCTATATCATCCTTCTGTGCATGCCTAAAGCTCCATGTGAGCAAATCGCAGCCTCACATGAGTTTCTATCTTAACTGTTCTAGAAAAAGGTCGTTAGGATCATCACAAAATTGAGATGGTACAATTCTAATGAAGTGTCATTTAAGATAACGATGATGGGTGCTTTTTATCAATAATTCGATAACTATTTTTTTTTGAGGATTGGTAATAATTTTCTAGAAGAATCTTTAGGTCGTGTAGAGGGTCTGCTCATAACATTTGGATCTATTTGGATGTTTATTGAAGTTTCTATCTTTACTGTTCAAGAAAAAGGTCGTTAGGGTCATCACAAAATGGAGATGGTACAATTCTAATGAAGTGTCATTTAAGATAACGATGATGGGTGCTTTTTATCAATAATTCGATAACTATGTCGTTTTGAGGATTGGTAATAATTTTCTAGAAGAATCTTTAGGTCGTGTAGAGGGTCTGCTTATAACATTTGGATCTATTTGGATGTTTATTGAAGTTTCTATCTTTACTGTTCAAGAAAAAGGTCGTTAGGATCATCACAAAATGGAGATGGGACAATTCTAATGAAGTGTCATTTAAGATAACGATGATGGATGCTTTTTATCAAGAATTCGATAACTATGTCGTTTTGAGGATCGGTAATAATTTTCTAGAAGAATCTTTAGGTCGTGTAGAGGGTCTGCTCATAACATTTGGATCTATTTGGATGTTTATTGAAGTTTCTATCTTTACTGTTTAAGAAAAAGGTCGTTAGGGTCATCACAAAATGGAGATGGGACAATTCTAATGAAGTGTCATTTAAGATAACGATGATGGATGCTTTTTATCAATAATTCGATAACTATGTCGTTTTGAGGATCGGTAATAATTTTCTAGAAGAATCTTTAGGTCGTGTAGAGGGTCTGCTCATAACATTTGGATCTATTTGGATGTTTATTGAAGTTTCTATCTTTACTGTTTAAGAAAAAGGTCGTTAGGGTCATCACAAAATGGAGATGGGACAATTCTAATGAAGTGTCATTTAAGATAACGATGATGGGTGCTTTTTATCAATAATTCGATAACTATTTTTTTTTGAGGATTGGTAATAATTTCCTAGAAGAATCTTTAGGTCGTGTAGAGGGTCTGCTTATAACATTTGGATCTATTTGGATGTTTATTGAAGTTTCTATCTTTACTGTTCAAGAAAAAGGTCGTTAGGGTCATCACAAAATGGAGATGGTACAATTCTAATGAAGTGTCATTTAAGATAACGATGATGGATGCTTTTTATCAAGAATTCGATAACTATGTCGTTTTGAGGATTGGTAATAATTTTCTAGAAGAATCTTTAGGTCGTGTAGAGGGTCTGCTTATAACATTTGGATCTATTTGGAAGTATACGAAAGCGTTTGCGACGTCTCGAGCAATTATAAACATTGATCGATTTGGCCTACTCCCGAAATATTTAGTTTGCTGACTTAACTCTACCGTCCATATTTAAATTTAAAAAAAAATCAACAAAAATAGTTATTTACAGTTATTTTTGATTGCTTGAAACAATCTTTAATTATAAATCGTTACGATGATTATTTATAATTATCTTAAGGTGGCTTCGGGGATTGTGATTATAATATTTAGATCTAGTTTAAGGCACATCCAAATGTCCCTAAGGCATCCCAAGCAAAGATCAATATGAATTTCGATCAATCGAATAGGCATGCTCGAAAAATTTTCAGTTTACCAACTCAATTCTATCGTCCATATTTAATGGCCACATAAACCCCACCGAAGAACCGATAGATCCGCTATTCAGAAATCTCCGACAGACGGAATCGAAAACGAATGACCCATGAGTTGAAATTCCATTCGTATATATCCGCTTACTTCCTTCTTCTCGCGCATTCGACGCACGCGGTACAAATGAGATTTATGTCGTCTTTGGGATTCCGCATCTTTGGCAACATCGCGATCACAATACCTAAACAGATTTTTCCCCCAATCGAATATATATATATATATATATATATATATATATATATATATATATATTTATATATTTCAAAGCGTCACATCGTTCAAATGGAAAATCATTCAAAATTATTTTTATCGACAGAATTATTGTGAATGAATAAAAATGTTTTCACTTTATCAATGCGATTTATCATTATTTCATCGGTTAATATTAATTCGGAGTCTCTTGGACTTCCAGGTCCATAATTAGGACCATCACAAATAATATGTTGAACAAGTATTGTCCACGGTTTTAAATTCTAATCGTCTCCATCTGTACTGTAAATTTTTGTCCCTTCATTAATTCTCTAACCCTCAAAATAGCGCGTCAATTTTCTCTACTATTTCACTATAGAAGTGAAATTTAAACCAGCACTCGAGACAAGACCGCAGGGTTTCTCGCGCTTTAGAGAGGACGACCATACGCGTCAATTACCAAACCACAAAGCTTATCCCCTGCCGTCTAAACAACGGAAGATGAGAGACACTCCCCCCTCCCCACCTCTCTGTTTCTCTCTCTCTCTCTGTGTTTCTCTCTCTCTCTCTCTCTCTCTCTCTCTGTTTCTCTCTCTCTCTCTCTCTCTCTCTCTCTCTCTCTCTCTCTCTCTCTCTCTCTCTCTCTCTCTCTCTCTCTCTCTCTCTCTCTCTCTCTCTCTCTCTCTCTCTCTCTCTCTCTCTCTCTCCCTCCCTCTCCCTCCCTCTCTCTATCTATCTCTCTCCCTCCCTCCCTCCCTCCCTCTCCTCCCTCCCTCCCTCTCTCTCTCTCTCTCTCTCTCTCTCTCTTCTCTCTCTCTCTCTCTCTCTCTCTCTCTCTCTCGCTCTCTCGCTCTCTCGCTCTCTCTCTCACTCTCTGTCGCTCATTGGACTGTTTTCGAGCAATGTTCAGCCAAAGCTAGAATAACCCCAGTTTAATTTCCTGAGGTAACACGCTTGTCGTTCTCTGCGAAACTCGGAGAGAGAGAGAGAGAGAGAGAGAGAGAGAGAGAGCGCATTTGCCTCTTCCCAACTGAGATTTCACATCCTCCGGGCCACCTGGGATATCTCCGTTAGTTTCTCTTCGTTTGCCTCTCTAATGATGTTTCTCGCCCGTCGAAAATCTCCATTCCCTGCTGGCGCGCGCCGCCGCGTCTTTGTCATTTCCATATTAATTGGTGCTCATACCGCTGAGAAATTTCCGCGGTTATTATGGTCTTTCGGTCTTCCAAAGACGATCAATATAATAATACAAATTCCCAAAATCACTTTCACACCGTCAGCCCTTGAGAGTTTCGTGTTTCTGATGAGTTTGGGGGTGATTTTTCAGCCTGCCCTTTGAAGTTTTTTTTTTTTTGTTCTTCGTTTCGTTTTTTTGTCGTTCATTTTTTTTTTCTTTTT